>JBBPTZ010000060.1:0-58659 GCA_038094315.1 Phylloporus cf. tubipes
AGGAGGCGAACGACGAGCGGCATCGGCCTTGTAGGCTCATAGATCATCTCAGCGGCCGTTTGAACAGGTAAACATGTCTCAAAGTTGGGAAGGTTCCCGTTTTCAAGGCGCCGGCGGTTCCTCGCTCACCTCCTCTATCTACACGGATGGATCCGCTAATACGCCATTCGTCGGTTCCCCCGACCATATCACTCCAAACGTGGAGCCAAGCATTCCTCGTGATCGTCGAATGCCGTCATTGTCGAGTCTGCTCACAGCGCGCTCTCTCTCTCGTACCACCAACGACCGCGCGAGCAGCCTACCGCGCACCCCCAGATCGACGCGACTCTCGAGCGTTCCTTATCCACAGCACCAGTGGTCTCTTTTCGGACAGCTCATGGAGAACGAAGGACAGCTTCGGGGTTCGCGCGCAGTTTCTCCTGGACCGAGACGAAGGTCTTCGGATCAGCCCTCTTATCTTTCTCAAGGTTCTTCCGTTGCCCAGTCCCCGGTAGACGAGACACCCGGCGACGTCTTTGCTGCTCGGTTGCCTACCCACCCTCTGCAGCCGAGGGCATCCCAAGACGTGTATCCCGAGTCGGATAGTATCATGGACGAAGATGAATCTTTACAAGGCTCCGAGGAAACAGCCACTACTGCGACACGTGTCCCGCAAACGGCTACAAATCGCTGGTTCCCGTCGCGCGTGCCGACGATACCCCTGCTGTGGAAGAACATGCTCAAGTGCTCGGTAGCATACTTTATCGGGTCGCTGTTCACGTTCCACCCATCATTGTCCCGTTTCTTTGGCGACTTGACATCCTATGGATCTAGTGCCACTGGACCATACCCTTCTGCACACTTGTTTGCAACAATGTAATTCGCATTTTGTTTTCTGTTCATACTTTTTTGTGCTGATATCACTCTAGAGCTGTGTATTATAACCCTGCAAAGACTATTGGTGGAATGTTTGAAGCGGATTCATATTGCCTGGTGGCATGGTTTTATTCTGCGCTTATGAGCCTCAGTGGCCTGTCCTTGTTTTGGTGGCTCGACGTACAACCGGGGTTGGGGCTACTGGCCGACTTTCAACTGATCATATGGGTGGGGATAACGGTATGGGGGCTAGCGTGGATGAAAGTCTGGATGTCAAAGCCAACGTTCAACTCGGGCAAGTTTTTCTATTCTTTGCGGATTCAGGGAAGAGTCGCTAAACAAGTCGATCTTTGACAGCCTGCTCAATGTCCGCAACAGTCTTATTCATCGTGTGAGCGTTACGTGCTTTTGCTCCACTTGCCCAATTTGGCTTATCGTCTGGTTAGGATGGTGAGGGAGGGCACTTGGGAAACACTCTTGTCGGTGTCGGGGATCGTGCTCGTTGGCACTGCTATATCGAACGTGGTCTGTTTTTTGATGTGGCCACAGAGCGCGACCTATAATCTTCAAGTCAACATGACAAAGACGCTCGACTCCTTTGCGACGTTGCTCGGGATGATCACCAGTTCGTTCCTCCTCGAGGAACCAATCCGAAAGCCGAGTCACGAGAAGATGCAGCGAGCGGTGGAGAACCATCAATCTTCGTTCACCAGCCTCAAGAAGAGTTTGGACGAGGCGCGTTCGGAGTGGTTTGGTATTTTGGGGGAACGGGAGAGGATGTTGTCAAAGCAGGCGTATGGAGACGCGGTCGACAGTCTCACGCGTCTCGCTCAGCATCTCAATGGTCTCAGGAGCGGGACGAGGCTCCAATACGAGCTCTCCAAGGCGCAGGGAGATGGGAAGCTCGTTTTGCGGCGCCCGTCGGAGGAGGTGCGGAATGGGAACGAGCCATCGGAGGTCCAGGGTAAAACTCGGTATTCTGTTGCACAGACGGACGATCTCGAGGAGGCTTTGCTACGCGCAGCTGCGGAAATGTTTGGTGACCTGATGGACGACGTTGGTCCGCCGTTGAAGGCGCTTTCGGTGAGGCTATTTGTATCATGAATTTCATTTGGAAGGATCATTAAGGGCACGCGAAACAGAATGCATGCACGTCTTGTCTGAAGCGATTACGAGAGGCGTTCGTGAATAGCCAGAACACGGAAGAGTACAAGATGATGCAGCCTCAGGATTTCCATTCGATCATCGATGGCATTGATCGGGCGTTGTTCACATTTGAAAGTACTTCGAACCACGCGGTCTTGCGTTTATACAGGCGTAGCAACTTTGCTTCCGGGTCCTTGGACGGGTCAACCCATTCGTCCCTGGATGACAACCCATTGCTGAGTGAGAGCGAGCATGAACATATTTTCCTTGTGTATTTGTCAGTCGATCGCCAATCCTCTATCTTGGCTGTATTCTGATGTGGTCGAACAGCTTCGTTTTTACGTTACAGGAATTCGCCGGGGAATTGATGTCGCTTACCGACGCCATGCGAAGAATCTATGCAGTGGAGCTGGCTAGGTTCTCCAGACAAAGCTGGTTCAAACGTTATTTCGTCCATGCGCCCAAGACGTTCCTTTCTTGCATCAAGTCAGTCCGACGGCGAGGACACTCGGAAAAGACCGCAAGGGCTCGTTTGCGTCGTATTTGTAAGCCGTTGGACTGTCCGTTCTCTAGAGATTTCAATCTGACTCGTGATATCAGCAACGTATTTCAACGCCGACGAACGCCATCCCAAGGTTTCGTTTCCCAAGGTACGGCCCCATGCGCCGAATACGTTACAGACCCCGGATCGGTCCAACCTGACCTTGGTCGAGCGCCTACTCCGATCTTTGTGGGATCTTGGAGATAGGCTGAAAGATCGTAATATCAATTACTCGTTCAAAGTTGGCATGTCTACCGCTTTGTTGGCCGCTCCTGCATTCTTTGATGTCACACGTCCGTTATTTACGGAATACAGAGGGGAATGGGCGCTCATATCTGTGAGTTCGTAATACGGGATTTGGATGTCGAGAAGCTGACTTGATTGCGCCGACGAGTGTTTTGTGGTCATGTCCCCCACGATCGGAGCGGTGAGTTCTTTTTTTTTCCGGCTGAGACTGGGATCGTGATTGATGCATGATTGTCCACTCCCCAAGACCAACTTTCTTGCTGTTCATCGTGCGTTGGGTACACTGTACGGTAAAATATTTCTCATGAGACGGCAGATTTGTTGACGAGAGGGCACAGGTTTGGCGCTATTGTAGCGGCCGGGATATATACGTTATTCCCGGAGAACGGAATCGTGCTATCGATATTCGGATTCTTCTTCTCGTTACCGTGTTTCTACTATATCGTGGCGAAGCCCGAGTACGCTACCACCGGACGCTTTGTGCTTTTGACCTATAACTTGACGTGTCTATATGCGTGCGCCATTTTTTTTTGGAGTCGGGACTTTGGTTATCGTGCTGACCCACACCTGTGACTACTAGGTTCAACATTCGAGAAGAAAACGTGCCTGTGCTTGTCATCGCCTACCACAGATCCACTTCAGTCACCGTCGGGGTGATTTGGGCGCTGATCGCGTCACGTCTCTGGTGGCCGTCGGAAGCCAGACGTGAATTGAGCAAGGCCCTTGGAGAGTGAGTTGTCCGTTGGTGAATCCCATCTTCTATTCTTTCTCAGACTCGAAACACAGGTTCTGCTTGAACACTGGGTGGCTGTACACTCGTTTGGTGGTCGCAAACTCTGGCTTGGTCGATTACGACGATGAAATGAACGGTGGCCAAGCAGACAACGTTGAAAATGGAGGACAAACACCAGACGAGAACACCCCGTTGTTGTCCAAATCAGCTAGTGCGCAACTGAGCAACTCGATCCAGGAGTTCATGGCTATGTACGTCGTGATTGCCGTCTGGACGTGTCGCTGATCTACTCCTTTTTTATATGCCTTTTTAGGGAGCTGCATCTCCAAATCAAGCTGATCGAACTGCAGGGACTGCTGGCTCAAACGCAGCACGAACCGCGTTTGAAAGGGCCCTTTCCTATTCTGTTATACCGCTCGATATTGACTAGTTTGCAAACTATATTGGACAAGCTCCATAGCATGCGGTGTGTCACCACGCGGGAGGAGTGGTGCGTCATTTCGTTTCTGCCGCCATCCGCATCGCGTAACGTCTTTTTTATGGTCTCGTCCCTCAGGTTCACTGTAAGATCGATCGTATCGTTGTCCCCTTTATGCATCGCCTTATCGTTTTTTTGTTCTAGACTGTTCGACGGGACTTTATCCTCCCTGTCAACAAGGAGCGCCGTGAGATGGTCGGCAATATCATTCTCTACTTTTCCACCTTGGCATCTGCGTTCCGTCTGAAAGCTCCATTACCCCCCTATCTACCACCTGCCGAAAAGGCTCGAGAACGTTTGGTAAGCTGCGCGGAATGCATGGACGTACGTATCGTTGACAATGGGCACGTCTAGGTGGACGCCATTCGAAGGCTCGACGTGGTCAAGAACCGCGAAGTGCACGCATCGAGACAATTGCTCTTCTTTGCGTACGCGCTCACGATGAAAGGCGTCACGCAGGAACTGGATTATCTGGGACGGACGCTGCAGGAAGCGTTTGGAGTCATTGGACAGTCTGCAGAGGAGTTTGATGCGCTGTTTGTGGAGGAGGTGAGGAGGGATCGGGCGACGTCTCTGTGGGCTTGATAGGGCCCGGGGCCCGGGGCTGTACGGCGTTGTGCCGCGTGGAATGCAAAGACGTTCATATTGGTTTGTTGGGGCCGTTGGGTTGGCGTGGAGGGTGCATGTAGGGTCTAGTCCCCGTCCTCATGGCGTGTCGGTTGTTGTCATTGTGTCCTGGAGGCCAAGGCTGGCTTGGCCCCCCTTGCTGACAGAGTCTGAACGCGTCAACTTGGTCCCTGTCGAGGTACTACGAGTCATGAGGCAGTTTGAACTGGTTCCGCTACCCAATTTGCTCGACCTCGATGAGACCCTTGTCACTACTAAAACGGACGGATCTACCAAACGATTCACAAAAACGCGCATCTACGGCGTGTGCTTTCCCTGTCCCAAAGCCACGATCAAGGAAGCGCAAATAGGGATTGCACATGGGTCGGCATCATCCTATACAGGACAGTACATACCCATGTCCAGTTTCAGCTGGGACGTGTGTCACGGTGGTTCAAACATTCATGTTTGCGAGACGCAGTGACGTTGAGTTCTGGCAGGGAAGCTCAACGGTCTCGTCCGTTTACGGCACTGTACATGCGATGTCGTGTCGTCATTTGTTCCCGCCAGGCCTTGCTTGTCGATGACGAGCTTTGAAAGACAGTCCCGTACGCGGGCGGGCTCTGGCCTCGGGTCTCGCCCTACCGTGGGTCGACACGAGGCTGGGGCACGGACTCGGAAGTAACTTCGACTCTTGCGCCCTACGTCGGCCCTCTCACGTTTTTAGTACGGGTCGAACATATATATAAAAAAAAGAAGCCCATGTACCGTTATTGGGCGGCCTCGTTGGGCTTCGATTCCCTATGGCCGAATCCTATGTTCTAAATACCGTTCGCGAAGCGAGTTGCGCCTCGCACCTCATTGGTGGAGTTGGAAAGGGTGAGGTAGGGTGCTGCCCGGGCCTTTATATAGACTCGACGGAGTGGGTATGGAAGCCCCGTTTTGCGGTGGTCCATTGACGTTGGTCCCCGTTTCTTTTTCGACGCTCTCCTCTCCCCCCACCTACCCTCCGAGGTCGTCCCTCCGGCTGGTACTCTCCTCTTCGCTCTTTTGTGACCTCCTCCCTCTTCTCCGTCACCGCTTTCAACGCGTGAGAGATGTCGGCACCCAGTGAGCCAGTCAAGGATGAGCCTGCCGCAGTGCCAACTACCACCTCCGATCCGCTTGCAGAACCAACAGAGCAAGGCACCAACGCCGACGAAGTCGCCGTCGAGATCACAGGTCCGTTCGACGTCGTTCCCCCCCTCCCATTCTTTCCCAAGTTTGTTCATACGTGCCATGTTCTCTTTGTGGCAGACATCAAAGCGAGCGGTCTTCCCGCCAAAGTAGGCTTCTTTAGCGGGCTCTTCTACGTGCGGATCAAAGGCGGCAAAGTCCCGCAACGAACCAAGACGGCGAGGTACATCAAGGGAGACGAGTTCGTGGCGAGCTGGGGCGACACCGTCACGTTGTGCGTTTTTCCTCGGTTTCATGGACGGGTAGTTGTCGGATTATTTAACGTCGTCGCAGGTCGGGCTTGGAGTCATCCAAGATCGAGATCGAGGTGTACGCGCGGAGGTTCTTCTTCAACTACAAGGTCATCAAGAAGACAGAGAGCAAGGAGAGCCTAGCCGACCTGCTCGAACATTCCGAGACACGTACGCATTTTGACCCTTTTTTATACCCCGCTTCCAATTCGAACTGAACAAATCGACAGTGATCGAGCTCGAACTCCTAGAAGAGGGTCAGGCGGCAGGAAAGCTCGTATTCAAGATCAGCAAAAGCCAGGGTGTCGGAGGGCCCAACGCACCCACCATAGATTCTCCTGATCCTGTGCCTCCAGAACCCTCCGAATCGGTCCCAGAGAGTCCGGAGCAAGGTTCCTAGAGGAGCTGTGCCATCAGTACTACTACATGTCCGTCGAATTACCGTGTATATACCCCGCCCCTTATATCTTGAATGATCCCCGTGGAGTCATCGACCTGGGCTGGTGACCGCAGTTACTAGAGGCTAGAACACGCCCGGAAGCACGTTGCCCAAGACGCCGGTATGACGAGACTCGAGATTCGGATATGCCATTCAAGTTGTACATAACAACAGAGAACGTGGAACGTCACGGTACTTGCTACCTTTGTCATGTGAGTATACGATGATGCACGCGTCACTCACCGTTGTTCAGGCTTGTCTTCATGTACGTGCTACTCATCGAGACTATACACGTACGCTTGCTGTTTACATGGTTCAAGAGGAGAGAAGGTAGAGGGGACCTCTCCCACTAGATCCAGTTCAACACTGCTGTGGTCTGTTCGTGACAGACTTGCTTGTGGAGGCGCTCGAATGTCAATTGACGTGAAACAAGCATAAGAGAGTCACGTGCACGACAGCCATTACACCCAAAGATAAATAACATTACAAGCGAGTTGATATTTAAGGTGCGCAAAGCAGGACAGCTACCCAGCAAGCCTGGAATCAAAGGAAGATTGTCAAAAGGGCACTACGTAGCGTCCAGAGATTAGGAGCAAAAAAGACCAGCACGCCTTTGCTCCCGCGGGGAATCACCAAGGGTATCGTATCTAGTCGAATCCATCGACGGCAACGTTCCAGGTCCACCGTCCTTCCAGGAATCCCTTGGCGGTATCCTCCAGCATGATCTCGTTTCGTTTCGAGACGTACACCTAATGTGACGTGTTAGCACGGCCACAGATCATGGAAATGGCGATGCCTACTGTCTTATCCGTCACCTTCTGGCGCAGTGTTGATATTGCCTCGGCATCGATAGGAGATTCTAGCAACTCTGATAGGTCTTCTACAGCTTGCTCTAGATCCCTGTCGTGTCCACAGCGAATCAATACGATGCGCGCAAGGGAGACAGGAACCAACGTGCCTTTGATTATCCTCGAACAGTTCCTTTTCGTTACACTTTTCGAGGTAGTATGCCATCGCGTACGTCCACTTGAGCGTCATTCGGCATTTTTCAACCTCGTCAACGGCCTTCTTCATAAATTGAACTTCGATCCACGTCAAGTCGGACGTGATCTGCATTTCCTCCATCTTCTTCTCGGTCTTGTTGTACAGTTCAATGGAAAGCTTCGCGGATTGTTCGTGGTTTGCCCATCGATTGTAGTACTACTCGAGGTGTTGGGCGATCGCAAGCTAATACAAGAACGAAACGTACGTGTAGATAGCGCTCTAGCGAGGCCCTGCTCTTTGATTGAGCATCTCGGGCATCGACACCAGCCTTTTCATCGTATCGGTTACACGAGTACCAGGCGGTGCCATGTTCCGACCATGGACCTGGATAGTATCAGCAATGTAGCGGAAACGATGGGTATCAACCACTACCCATGCACACCCAGCAAAACTCGTGTCTACATTTCTTACATGTCATATGGCTATCAGGAGACTCGTGAGCAACAAACTCGACAGAGCATACGACGCGCCAACAAGAACGTACTTGCAACCACCATTCTTCTCTATCGTGGATTGACATTTTGAGCACTCCTTGGTGTTACTCTTGATCCAATTTGCGGTCTCGCTGTCGTCTCGACACTTTTTGAGCCACATCTTCGCCACACCGCATATCACGGGTCGATGGTCGGTCTCGATCGCGCATCCGAAGCAGAATCTGTGTTGAGGGACCGCGTTCAAACCGCATGTAACCGTCGGAACGATGGATGTCAGTGCGCTCTTCGATGCCGCAGCTGGGCAGGAGACGGTATACGTGCATGACGGGTAAGGGCAGTACTTGAGGTTCGGATTTGAAGCAACAAAGTGTCGCACGTGGAGCTCGTTGAAGCGCTCCCAGGTAGCTGTATCATCGCCGAGAACGGTGTAAACAAAGGGATCTGGTGCAATGGTACCACAACCCTCGGCCATACATCTAATCGCGTGCTCGCCTTCTTCCCGAATCTTGGATGTTATGTAGGCGTTCCAACATCCGGTACAGAACGTATGATCACACGACAGGGCCGAAAACGCCGTCTGAGAGTCATCAAAGCAGATTGGGCAGACAAAGGGTTCCTGTTTAGGAGCTGGTGCTATTTCATGAATGTCAGCACCGGCCGGAACACAAGGGATGGGTGGGAGAGCCTGCCTAGTGTTTGCCGCGTGGGTCTACGAAGTGCGGCTGACCGGGCGCTTGATGAGGTGCCCTGAGAACGTTCGGGGCCAGCGGCCGAGGAAGGAGGTGACCTCGACGGAGGGGATATTCCTGCAGCAACAGAGACAGAAGAAGCGTTATCCATGTATCTCTCGATCAGCCGTTCCTTGTTCCAATTCATGTGGCGCAACAGCAACGAGGCCGTGCTCGCCTACAAGAAGCGAGTGAGAAGGGTAAAAGGGACGGTCGATTCGATAAGAAGCCACGTACGTCTACGCCAAATATACCACTAATGTGTTCGACGTCTGACGCCATTAGTTTCTCCACAGCAAGTTGGGGGAGCGACTCGTGCTCGACCTCGTAGGCCTTGCGAAGGGCACGTTGCGGGACCTTGAAGTCGTCACCAAAGGTATCCATATCCATGTCGTCGCCAGACGAATCAGAACCTGACACGAAATACACAGTGAGCGAGTGGCAATCTGGCCAACAGCTCTTGAGGAGGGCTCAAGGGGGTCGTCCTCACCGTCTTCCTGTGCACTCAACATGTCTTCGTCCTCGTCATCATAGTAATCTACGTCTTCGTCAGAGTATTCGTAGTCTGAGGACATTGTCAGCGTGGTGGAACAGGCTTTGGTCGGTGTCGGTGACGATGAGCAAAGGGTCTTTCGAGCCCACAGGATCGATTAGGAATCTGCTTACGCTCGCTGCCTAGATAATATGACCGTGGGAATTATCACTCGTTAAGTCACGTGATGTCCTGTGACTCGAAGCGACTCGAAAAGGAAAGTCATATCGATGCGCGGATGGCCCGTCCGGAGATGGGCTTGGACTACTACACGACAGATCTATCCATCACACATTCGTATTAAAAAAATGGCTACAGAGGGAACAGGAACTCACAAGGACCCTATCACGGGCGAAATGATCTCCAAGTCGTGCGTAAATTTTTCCATCGAATCGCTGAACATTTTCCACCGTAAAACAGGGAACTCAAGCGCCGCGAAAAGCAGCGCGAGAGGGATGCAAGAAAGGCCGAAAAGGTTGCAGCTGCACCTCCTGCTCAGGATGGTGCTGCCAACGTCCAGAACGAGGACGACCTGAATCCCAACGTGAGTCATCCGTGTCTCGTCTGTACCACTTCTCATACTTGTCTAGCAATACTTCGAACTTCGCTCTAGGGCAATCTTGAAGCTCAAGGAGACTCAGAAGCCTAATCCGTATCCCCACAAGTTCCATGTCACCAACTCGATTCCACGCTTTATCCGCGAATACGGTGAAGACGGGTTGATTGAACCTGGACAGAAGCTCGAAAGCGTTCAGGTCAATCTCGCGGGTCGTATACACAACATTCGTAGCAGCGGCAGCAAGCTCAAGTTTTACGACCTACACGGCGAAGGCGAACATGTGCAGATCCTTGCCAATGCCCGGTACGCCGTGCCACGGTCCCTTTTACAATCTTTTCCTAAATGAGCGTATAGAGATGCAGCCGACGAAAAGACCTTCTTGGCCACCCAACAGATCTTCCGCAGAGGTGACATCGTCGGTGTCGTTGGTGTCCCCTCGCGATCCCAAAAGGGCGAACTGTCTATCTCCCCCTCGGAAATGGTCCTCCTCGCCCCCAACTTGCATCAGCTGCCTTCCAATCACTTTGGGCTCAAGGATCAGGAAACTAGATATAGAAAGCGCTACCTAGACCTTATCATCTCCGAGGATACCCGTCGTATCTTCATCACGCGTTCCAAGGTCATCAACTACGTTCGAAAGTATCTTGACAATCTCGGCTTCCTCGAAGTCGAAACGCCCATCACGAGCATGCTCGCCGGCGGCGCGACCGCGAAGCCCTTCGTCACGCACCACAACGATCTAGACCTCGACCTGTACCTCCGTGTCGCGCCTGAACTGTACCTCAAGGAATTGACCGTCGGCGGGTTAGATCGCGTGTACGAGATCGGTCGTGTGTTTAGAAACGAAGGCATCGATCTCACCCATAACCCCGAGTTCACGCTCTGTGAATTCTACATGGCATACGCGGACATGTACGACGTCATGGAGATCACGGAGAACATGCTCGAAGGGATGGTCAAGTTCCTGACGGGCGGGAGCACCGTCATGACCTACCATCCGGACGGCAAGGGTGGAAGGAAGCTCGTGATGGATTTCAAGACGCCCTGGAAGCGGTATGACATGATCGGGACCCTCGAGAAGAAGTTGCGCGTCAAGTTCCCCCCGAGCGATACGCTGCATACCGTCGGAGCAAACAAGTTTTTGATCAACTTGTGCCAAAAGGTACCTTGATCGTCCGTCCGTCCGTCTACGGACATCATGCTGACGTCTATACCACAGCACGGCGTCGACTGCTCCGAACCTCGCACCAATGCTCGTCTGCTTGACAAGGTAGGTCCCAACGCGCATATACGATGATATAGGAATGACGGGCCCTCCAGCTCGTCGGTGAATACATCGAGCCCCTTTGTATCTCGCCCTCTTTCATCGGTATGTCCTCTTTTGTGCCTCTGTGCCTTCAGAATGCTGACTCGCCGCCCCCCACTCAGTCGGTCACCCTCAAGTCATGTCTCCCCTCGCCAAGAACCACCGCTCGCGCCCCGGTCTGTGTGAACGTTTCGAAGCGTTCCTGTGTACCAAGGAAATCTGCAACGCATACACCGAGTTGAACGATCCCTTTGAACAACGTTTGCGTTTCGAAGAACAGGTACGTCATCAAACCGACTCGGACCTTCCCCTCGTTCCCAATCACGATATACCTTCCAGGCCCGACAAAAGGAACAGGGTGACGAGGAAGCACAGCCCGTCGACGAGACGTTCTTGAACGCGTAAGTCCGAGACTCGTGCGCGTGCGTCCCCCGTCCTGATTCACGTACGCGCCCTCACAGGATGGAACACGGTCTCCCCCCCACCGGGGGTTGGGGCATGGGCATCGACCGCCTCGTCATGTTCCTCACCGACTCTCCCAGTAAGCTTGCATACCACAATTTCAGCAACGACGCTACCGTTTCTGACAGCGCGCGTTGCAGACATCAAGGAGGTGCTCCTCTTCCCGGCCATGAAGCCCATCGAGACGGCATCCAACCCTGCACCTTCGGGGCAGCAGTAGGACGAAAAAGCGGGCAAGACGATGATGATCTATTCAGACAGTGCGATATTGTGCATTATCCTCGACAGGGGGAAAAAAAAGTAGTGTCCATGCGAAAAAAAGGGCACATATGCATACATCCGTACGAATCACAGCGACGCAACTTAACAACCGCGCAGCAAGGTCTCGACCTTGCGAGACCTCGCCGTAATCCGGCACCTAAACGGCTTTGGATGGCTGCGAGCGCAGCATCAGCCAACAAGCGAGCGAGGCAGATGGGTGGTATGACTCACGAAACTGTTCCCGGGGTGACCTCGACTGCTGGTGTAAGTTCGACACCGTCGACAACGTCCTTTGAGATGTCAAGCGCAGCAAGCGACATGGCGACCGTAATGAAGAGGGACGCTTCCGCGAGGTGGAAACCTGAGAGCAAAATAAAGAAAATAAGACGGTGGCAATCGCTCAAGCGTCGCATGATTACCAGGGCAGACCCTAGCGCGTGATACGTGGTAAAAACGGTCGGCACATCCACGACATGAAAAATGCACCCACCTCCTGCCAAATCCAAAGCAGACGCTCTGCGGATCAGGCTGCGGCGTCTCACCGAGAAACCGTTCGGGGCAGAACACGTCAGGATCAGGGTACGTAGACGCATCATGGAGAACAGCCCTGTGCGCACGTTCAATGCAGAACCGTTCGTCGGGCGACCCCCCCATGTATGCGCTGCTACTACTCACCATACGTTTCCGACGATGTACGATCCTTTGGGGATAAGGTAACCGTTCGAATAAATGTCTTCCGTGGCGACGTGGGGCATCGCTGTATCCCCATCTTCGTGAGCATACACATCAGGTCGGAGACGGAAACGTTTACCAAGCGGTGTAACGTTGTGCCATCGAAGGGCTTCTTTACAGACGGCGTTGATATAAGGAAGAGAATCACGGTCATCGAAAGAAGGCAATCGCTCGCTGCCTACTACCGCATCAAGCTCCGCCTGCGCCTTGGCCTGAACTTCGGGATGCAGGACCATCGCGAGAAAGAAGCCATGTACGGCGGAGACCACCTGCAAACGAGGTCACGAATCAGGGAACGCTTGATTTCCTGGATAAGATGGTGGCGTACTGTGTCTGAGCCACCTGCGAAAAGACGTCAGGATGGATGGCTACGATCGAGAACCAGACGTACCCAGATAGATATTCATGGAAGTCCACATTATAACATCCTCTTCCTCCGGACTCACCCCTCCCTCCAAGAGAGCAGATGAGAAGGAAGGAACTGCAGTACCCGCCGCCTTGAGCAATATGAGGTAACGTCGACGATATCAAAACCATAAAAGCCTTACCATTTGCTCGACGACATACTGGTGAGGCTTCTGAACCGAGTCCATTATAAGCTGATGGTATTTCTTTGCATCCTGCAAGAACCCTGTACCAGGAAACCATTCTGGAAGGTATCGTACTATGAATCGCCTGAGGGTCCGTTCACTTTGGGAGGTAATTCAGCCAGGACCTACAGGCAGGGATAACATCCACCAAAAATGCACCGGGGGATGAAACAAGCGAAACCACGTCCATTGTCTTGTCCGCCAATTCGACAAACGGATCGTTCTCCTCTTGAACTGTATACCCGTATGTGACCTTGAGAATGATAGCGCCAGCGGTACTAGCAATGGCAGGTGACGATAGTGAAGGAGAACACCCTTCCTACTCACGAGCGTATATGACGAACGAGGCCGTCAGGTGTCCGCAATACGTTGCGCAAAAACCGGCGCGTCTCCTCCTCTTCGATCGGGCTAAAAGCAGAAGTGCTGTTCCTGCTTCCAAACAGGCGATAAATGTACTTTCGGTACTGACGGAACCGATCGTTGTAATCGATAAAGAGCATTCCAACTCCCAACCCAACCAAGTCGGATGCCATGGTCAGGTGGGGTCTGTCAGAACACTTGACGCTCTGTTGATCGAGTATCTCAGAAATAGCCTTGAACGAGTTGAGGACGACGTAACGCGTCCCTAGGACGCTTATCGTAGAGATATCACCTAGAGTAACGAAGTTGTGAGAATGATTTAGAGGTGGATGGAAGGTACGTGCCGTATTTTCTTCCCAAGGCTGCGAAATCCTCCCAGTTTTTCTCAAAGGACATCTGGAACAGGTTGCCGATCACTGGCCAACCGGTAGGGCCAGGTGGAAGTGAATTGGAGCGCCTCGAATCCAGCAGCAACTTTGTAAGATAAAATCCTGCACCAACGAGACAGGCGTCGACGAGAAATGATGTGCGGGCCATTGGGGTGAAAGGTAGAGAGCAGATGATTGCGCTGAAACCAGTCGTGATTCAAATGTGATCCGGAATGATGGTACCTATTTCATAATGAGCACGCCAGTCTATCAGAGCAGAAACCACGGCCCGTGGGATGACAGTGAAGTCTGGAGCTTTGATTTCTTTGAAGATCAGTGCATGGTGGCAATTCCATGCGAAAAGGATATAAACAGAAGATGGTATAGAATCTCAACGCACCTGAACGGAAATCGTGCCGATCCAAATGGTGTATAGGAGAGTAGTACAGCCCCGATGAAACAGGCGCAGTCCGTGCAAAGCTTGTCGGTTGCTATGTCTGACAGAACGCTAGTGCTGTTCAACAGCGACAGAAGTTACTAACTCGGGCCAGTGAACTTCCTCGTCCGAACCGTACCCGGGCCAAAAGGGACTGCCATCACGACCGCCATGATCAATTACTATCAAGCTTTACTGATCCATCTTCGGGCCCTTCGAGTCGGCGACGGGACTGTTAGTCACCGTTCTGGATAAAGTAAGCTAGACCTTTGCTCCGCCAACACACCTTTAGCTCGAGCTTGACGTTGCACCCAGGGCAACAACGAAGCTTCGCTTGTCAGTAAACTACAAGAGTCGGAGTCGCCAATGTCGGAGACTTGGCACCCGGAAGACACATCAACTTTGGTGACGCCACGGGAACTTGAACTCGATGTAGCAACTCACCTCCTGGTAGACCCCCAAACCGATCACCCAAATACCATTTCATCCTATCTGCACCAAATCAGTTACAGCGCAGACGATGACCCGTTCAGCGCCAGACGTCGGCCGATCACGACGACGAGTCTGTCAGACGCCCGCCAACAACTCGTAGAAGCCTGCGTCGACTACGTCTTCAATTCCCTCCCCACACACCTCGTGCGCATCGCCGACATGACCATCCTCACCCGGAACGAGATATGGGACGCGGAACGCCCACAGATCGAAGGTATCCTGGACGACCGACTCAAAGACGTGCAATACGCGTACTCGAAACGCCTCGCATGGCATTTCACTGGCTTTCTCGAGCGGAGCTGGTGCGAGGTCAGTCAGTTCGACGTGATGGCGGTAGTTCGCCTTGCTCAACATAATACTGTACTCGGACACACACAGGAGTACGCCAGAGAGCTGTTCAAATTTGCCATCTTCTCCCATAGATGGGGTGATCGCGAACCCTCATTCCGCGAAATGACCTCCAAGGTCCTTCCGCGACAGATCCCGAACGGTCCGGGATACGACAAACTCGTCCATCTCTGTGAAAAGGCACAGGCGGACTTTGGGTGTCAATACGTCTGGTCCGACACGTGCTGCATCAACAAGGAAAGCAGCTCAGAGTTGGAGGAAGCGATCCGCTCCATGTACCGCTGGTACAGCCTCGCCAACGTCTGCATCGTACACCTCGGACGGTCCTCGTCCGTCGACGACTTTGAGCACGAACCGTGGTTCACGAGGGGGTGGACGCTCCAAGAACTCTTAGCGCCCCCCCTGATCCGTTTTTACGGCACACACTGGAACCCCATATGCCCCCACGCCCACGAACGCGGGGATAAACACAACGAGGTGATCGCGTGCGCTATCACCCGCGTAACAGGCATACCTGAATCCCATCTCCTCCGCTTCGAACCGTCGTGCACGTTGGTCGCCGACATCATGACGTGGTCTGCCAAGCGCACGACCACGCGGCTCGAAGACAGGGCGTACGCCCTCCTCGGTCTCTTCAACATCAGCATCCCGATCGCATACGGCGAGGGACACAGAGCGTTCTATCGCCTCATGGTAGCGCTCGCCAACGAATGTCTAACCCCTTCTTTCTTCGCCTGGGCAGGTCGCCACTCGGACTTTTCCAACGCGCTCCCCTCTTCCCCCGCATGCTACGCCAAGATCGGACCGAGTGTGCAGGACGACGTCGCTTGGGGGGGCGGTGGGACTGGTCACCCGTCGTATGAAATCACCAAGCTCGGTTTGATGGCCAAACTCCTCGTGTTCCGGGTACGTCGTAAATTGACGCTGCGGGGTGGTTTCCACGTCGGAACAACATGGCATTTCGATGCACACGTTCCTCTCGAACCATTCATGATCCGCGCTGGAACTGGTGCCGCGCTCCCACCCTTTGGCACGATCGAGGAAGAAGACGATCGCGTCTACGCATTGGGTATCGTGAACTTTACGTGTCCAGAACCGGACAGTCACGGGGAGCTGGTGCGTGGAAAAAAGTACTTTGGGATATTGATGATGAAAGAAAAGTGGGGATGGGAGAAACTTAGCACAGATCTTGTCATCTCGTTGAACTGCTCTGGAGATATCAGGATGCCAGTAGAGAACGTACTCTTGCTGCATACCACCATGGAATAATGAACTAGTCTGCGACATTGAGTATACCCAGCAATCCAAGGGCAATTCCTGGAACGTCTATTCAAAATCGATCGACTATGGTACAAAAATCCTTGCTTCACGCAGAGGATATAAAAGGGGGGTAAAAGAAGATCGCAAAAAATAAGGGAGGTATACCGCTCGCTCTCGAGCAGACACACACTCTAATAATGTAAGAAAAGTATAACAAGTCATCCCGTCCTTCATACTGTAGGAATGTAGCTGGGGAAACGGAGGCAGCATCCCTACGACGCGTTAGTCATGCAGCAAAAAGGTATAGTTAGACTCCTCTCTGAATAGAATTGACGTCGTTGGTGGTGGCATGGATAAATCCGAGGTGGTGTGTGGGGAGGTATCGCAAAAGCGGAGGGTAGGATAGGTAGCCGATAGCATAGTCATGATCCCGCAGACTCTGAAAAAAGAATGAAAGACGATGAAAGACAACGGACTGTCTAGTCCCAATCAATGGTAATACCGCCGGGACCAGGGCCAGCGATTCCAATGCCTCTATCGGCTTCACGTTTAAGCCACTTGAGAGCGCGCTTGTCATCTTTGAGATGCGGTTCTAGCCTCTCGAGACACTTCTTGTTATGATCCTGTGCAGACGGACATCAAGTAAGCTGGGTCGTCCGACATCCAAGATGATCGCCGAAGACGTACCTTGAGCCATTGCTTCTCCTCTTTAGTAAGCATGTTTTCTTTCACCATCCGCGTTTGGATCGGTACACAGGTCAAGCGTTCAAATCCGAGCCAGATATCACCGCTGAACTCGCCCTTGGTCTACATCACTCCGATCAGAACATTGTTCCGGCGATGATAAAGGACCTGACATACCTTCACACGTCTAACGGACAAGGCAGACTCGATGCGCATACCCCATCTGCCCTCGAGATCTGATCAGAAAATTACTGTCAGCAAGGAGTTTTGAGTAATCGATCAAGCGAGTAACGCACAGAAGCCAGGTTCGTTGGTGATAACGTGCCCTGGTACGAGAGGGATGTGGCTGTCGAAGCCGTGTGGCCCTTCATGAACGTTCAAGAACGAGCCAAATCCATGACCCGTGCCATGCTGCGAATAACGTTAGACCAGAATCGGGAAACACGAGGATATACATACAAGGTAGTTGAGACCATCTTTCCACAAGGCACGGCGTGCGAGGACGTCTAATTGCAAGCCTGTGGTTCCTTCAGGAAAGACAGCACTATCGATGGCGATCTGGGGTAGAGATAAGTATGGTGGAGAATTGATTGATGTGGCGAAGCGCCATTGACGTACGTGACCTTGCAGCACACGTGTATACGCTTCACATTGGTCTTGTGACGGACGACCGAAATGGACTGTGCGAGTCGTATCACACGTGCCATCTCGGTACTGGCCACCAGAGTCGCTGATGTAATAGAAGACTCGTAAGAAATCGGAGATATCAACAAGCCTGTAACACCTACTTCAAGTAAGGTGTTTCTCGGTCAATCATTCTGGCATTTGCTTTAGACGGCGAATAATGTGGGAGAGCTACGTGGGATATTCAAACGGATACAGCGCACACTAGGCAAATCACTTACCCGCGTTAGGTCCACTTGCAGAGATGTTCTCGTAGGCGAGCCCCCAGTAATGCTTGTTCTGCCTCCTAAATTCTGTGAGACGCCACGCAGCTTCCCATTCCGTGATATCGTAGCCCTGTTGAATCTTATGTTCCAGCCAGGCAAGCCATTTAACCTAGAGGGAGTCGCGTGAGAGCAATGAAATGGGTGAGGCTCTGACGGAACCCACATAGGCAGCTCCATCACGTAGATACGCACGGCGCAAGCCTTCTAACTCCACTTCATTCTTGACAGCCTTCATGCTGTCAACGTGGGAGGGTGCGACAGTGTAGCGGAAGTGGGTTAGCATAAGGGATATCGCGTAGGACGTCCCAGGGGAGAGTAATAGTTTACCCTCGCCCCATTCTCTTCGTCGGAGGAACGGCCAGATATCGTTGTATTCTCTCCTCTCTACTTTAAGAGAGCGCAAGTAGTCTTCCGCGTCATCGGTAAGTTTGGCTACATCGAGGAAGAGAATAACTTTGTCGGCGGAGATGAACAGGTATGAATAGAAGAGAGGGTTAAAAGGGATATCAGATCCGCGCAGGTTCAGTAGGTATGCTAAGGGAAACCATTAGCTCGGACATCACACAAGGATGGTTCACATACCAATACTTGACAATGAAGTAATAAGAGTCCCAACATGCATCTGCGCTGCCGTCGGCGGGGACTTGGAGTATGTCGGCACAGCTGCCGGCTGTGCCTTAATCCACCGTCGCACTTCGGACAGCTTGGATGGTACATCCCGCCCGGTAAAGTCTGTGGATTGGACAAAAACAGTATCTTTTGAGCGCAGAGGCTTATCCTTCCAGCAAAGGTCGACGAAGTTCTGAGGAGGGAAAACGAGCTTGGATGCTTTGGTGTTGAGTTTGGCGATTAACAGTGTCGCCCTTTCGTGCGAGATCATGCGTGCATCGATACCGATCTTGGAATCCTTGGCGCGATCCTACGACAGCTTCAGGACCCCTATCGAAAGCCGTTCACAAATGCTTACCACCACCCATTCAATCCAGTCCTTGGGTGCATCAACTGCGCCTGCTGGAATTAGATACCAGTTTGTATCCAACTCCTCGCGCGCCTGCAACCAATATCGAGAGTCGGTGACAAGGTAGGCTGCTGTCTTGGAGATGATGGCCTGACCAGCACTCCCAGAGAATCTATGCGCCGCATGAGGCGGTGATGAATACGGGCCAGACCAAAAGCATGCTCACCCACAAATCCATTCCCTGCGTTTGTCGCTCGGAGCGACGTACTCAGATAGATGTGGATCCTCGCTGGGAACGACGCTGGAAAAAAGAGCGCGTTAGGTGACAGGCAGTCAGGCAGACTCGACTGCTCACTAGTAATCAAGACCTTCCTTCATCATAAGTTTGCGGACATGTTCGAGCCTGTCGGTGGTATCTACACGTTCCTTGATGGACGCAACCTCGCCCATCTTGCGCTCCAAGGCGGACCCGACAAGCGTACTCGATGAATCGTTTGATGAAAAGACAGGACGCTTGCTACGGCTGGACCTTGAAGAAGAGCGAGTGGGGGAGTCATAGCGCGGGGGAGATCTCTGTGAGCTGACGGAAGGGCTCCTGTCCAAGAGGTCTCGTTCCATCTCCTTGACTTTACCGACCCCCCAGCCATAACCCCACCTAGCGGATCGCTTTGAATCGGCTCTAACCAAGGTCGGCTTGCTGCCATGCGGTGATGACTGCTTCGAGTTATTGTTGGGGAATGCCGGCACGTCATAAACCTCCGAGTCTGTGTCGAACTCGAGTTTCTCTGGGTCGGGGAATGTTCGTGTTGTGGAGTATGATCCTGAGCGTACGAGTCGAGTAGACTGATGAGAGCGATGAGAAGAGTAACCTTCAGAATGGCGAGAGCGGTGAGAACGATTATCGGATTTGTTGGACGAGGTTTCAGACTTTTCCGAGTCTGTGCGAACGAGCGGGCTGGCTTCTCTGAATCTGGACCTGTTGGAGGTGAAGGGGAAGCACATTGGCGGCGGTGGAGGAGGAGGGGGCGGTGGGGGCGGTGCCATCTTTGGGACGTGGTGAGCGAGTGAGTGATGGTCAGAAGCAAAGAGCCGCTGCTGGCTCGCGAAGGTGGACTTGGATCACACGAGGCCAACTGGCCATAGGGTAAGAAGAATATAAAAAATTTGCACCTGGATTTGTTGGTCAGCTATTGTGTGGGAAATGATGACAAATACGACAAACAAAGCCTTTGCCGGGTGCCCATTTGTGATCCTCAGGCTGTCCCCGCATCCTGATGAAAATGATTCAACGGCCTGTGGCTCCTGTTTGGATCCGTTCCATCACGATGGAATCCCCGCCATGAATAAATGAGCGAATCACGATCGTCGGGGTCGCTCAAAAGGTCAAGTCAACCCACGGCCAAGAATGGCTGTCGGACTGCGGGCCTAATCCAATGGTCCGTTGCACACGTCTTACGGATAGATGAGCCTCGTGCCAAATGGCCCGCGGGGGGGTCCGTGAGACAGATTTGATGGGAACACGAGGCTGGGATGATAACCGGCGTGTCGGGGCTCGGTGGCAGGCATCCAAACGTTGGGTTCCCATCCATCTATGGCACTCGTGCGAAGCATTCCCAGGTGAGGCACTCCAAAATTTAGAAGACGAGAACGAAACACATCACATGTTCCATATCAACGGCTACTCCGGAAATTCTGAGAACGGAGGCGATAATTTGAAAGCCAAACGGAGGGCCCAGATATGGGCCACGGATTGAGGAACGGGTGGTCCACGAGGTATACGCATGTAAATTGACTCTGCCAAAATGGATGAAGCTGTAGCAGGCCCAATACGTCGGATGCGGCGAGTGATTTCGAAGACGTTGCTACCGTCTTGGCTCTTCACTATGAAAATCGCTCAGCGTACAAAGGGTGTGCACGGCACATGGGAAAACGTGCCCAGGACGTGCTCGGAGACTCAAAGTTTGACGCACCTGGCGAATGTGACTCGAACCACCTACTTCCTAGCTCTACAATCCGCTCATACGGTGTTATTCAGCGAGCCAGTCCGCTAACGCCGGCGTGTAGTGTTTTCTTCGTCCGGCGGCTCTGGAAACGCTGTAAGAAAGGGAGGTATCAGTTGGTCCAAAATTTTCCATGGTGAAGGTTCGAACGAAGGATGGCTTGCCTCGACGTTTAAAGGCACTGCCAGGTGATCCGGATCGCGGCTCGCGGCAATGCGTCGCGGTGATGGGGGCTTTGCAAGCCAAAGTCACGTGAGTTGACTATGTAATCACCTGACAATGATCTCACTCAGGGATATTACTATATTTGGTGACCTTCACCGGCGTAACTTCAAGAACTTTCTCCCTATTTCGACGTCGAGTTTCCGGAGTTGTTTGGGACGTTATCAAGGTAGCCATAGAGATAAAGTTCTCAATCTCTTTCATTACTGATTTGTCTGCAGAACGGAAGAACTGGTTGCAAATGCGATCAGATGGGAAAGTTTGATACACCCAGTAAGCCGGGGCCATGTCACTTGGACAGTGTCTTGGTCTGAAACTCTGCAGGGGGTTCATTCGGTAGTCCATCGAATTCAGCACGGCATCGTTGAGTTCACATGGTGCGTCCGAGCATCTCGATTTTGGTTTATGCCAGCGGTAACAACCCGATTGTCGCAGACATTTCTCGCTAGGTGTTTCTCCGGAATTCCCGCCGGGCAGTGCATGCGTTCAAGGCGTGCGGTAACTCTGCCAATCATTCTCACGCCCCATCTTTTGTACGGGCCTTTTTTAATTTTTCCTAGAAACCACCACGAGGCCCACAGATCGAGTAAGTCATTTTCGTCGTCTGTGGGATTGTCTTACATCGAAGGCGCTGCCTCAGGCCTGCCGGCACTACCAACAAGATCACGACACCCGACAATTTCGATTCATGGCCAAGCCACCCGTCGCAATAATGCTGCACACGCGCTGTGGGGCAAGCCGTTTCTTTGACCGCGTCAAGAGAACTCTTTCATGGCGCACGACATCCAAGATGGACCACCTGCTAGGATTTTCAGAGTTCTCGTAGACCAAGAGAAACTAATCGCATAACGCCTCTCTTCATTTGTAACTAGTGCAGGGCATCGTCTTATACAATTACCTCTAGAGACAACTTTAGAACTTTGGCAACGGCCCGTAATCGGTTTCAAAGAACTCCAGATATTCCCAGTAATACCATCGGTCCCATCGACGAACGCATCCCATTCAGACTCCGTCACGTCGATATCCCACAGTGTACGGCCCGGGTACACCAAAGATCCCATCCTCACTATCTGGCTTGTAATTGATCCACGTACCATCGTTCGAAATGCTGATAATTTCGCCGTTCGCATTGACAGAGTACCCGTGCAGCGCGTTCAGTGCTGCATGTTCGAACCGGAACAAAGTGACCATCAAAGGGGTGGATCCCGAGGGCGGTCACGGCGGTATTCAGGTACATGGTCAGTGGCCGGAACTGACACACACTGCGTTGGAGAAGGAAGGTTACAAACAGAAAGAGAGTGTGGTCACCATCACCGTCTCTGGCTTCAAGGCTCCCGAAGTAAAATTCAGTCCCAACCAAGGGGGAAAGCCTTTGCAGCTCACGATTGCGCAAGCTGTGTGTAGCTTTCTTTTTGGCTCCTGGTTTGACGTTGACGTCTTGTGCAGAACGGAAATGATAAGCCGGCCACTATCTCCATCGAATGGTCGTATAGCTTCCGTAATACTTGGGGTTTCCACTTCTCTATGGAGTCGCCACTCCTGAACATATCGAAGGACATCGGAGGGGCGTTCCAAGTCCACGTCCAGCCTGTCGAAGCAGATGCAACTCACAACTCTCGGCAATCGCTCCTTTACTGTGGATGCTGGAGTCCAGGATTCGGACTGGGAAATATCATTGGATGAAGAGGCCGGTGACAGTGATGGAGATCAAGTGCTCAAGATGATTGTCGGAGGCGATATCAAACTTGGCCACATTCCGGACTTTATCAGAAAAGCCACGATCAACATGGTCAACTTCAAATTTGACTTTGGAAAGTTGAATTTCTTCTCGGTCACGAATGTTCTCTGTGCGTGTTTCTGATTCTGTTCTGCGCGCTGCCTTTCTGATGTGCGGATAGTACCGGGTCAGAACGTGATCGACGTGGACATCAGTTCTGGAGTGCGAGTCCCAAGGGACGTCGTGATCGTCGGCAATGTTCTCGAGGAGTAAGTCCTGCCACTGAGGTGAAACGTTGACGCTTTGTATTGTACTTTTGAAGCCCCTCGTACGATGTACTATTACCCTTCCAACTAACAGAGCTCCATGCCTGTTTGATGTCGTTCTACAGCACGTGACAAAAGACTTTCGTGTCGATCACGGGACATTGTCTATCCAAGACGCGCCTCACACTGGCGTTGGGCCGTCGATCCTCGCTAAGCACCTGCCTCTTCGGATAAAACGCCTCCGGGTTTGGATGTGTTTCAGTGCTATGTACATGGATGAAACGAACCTGCACAGATGACGAGTTGTTGATTGCCGTGTAGTTCGCGATACACACGTCATATATATCACCTGGACAGTCAGAGAGGATGAAAGGGAGGACTCTGTCATGGCCCATGACTGCAGGACGCATAGCATGTCCGACATCAATCAGAACAGCCTGACCTAAACCCGGAACATGCCGAAGATATGAACGCGCTAAAGGTTCCGAGGTTCCGGGGAACAGCTTTCGTGAACACCTCCGACTACTTCAACTCAGTTCGTGACCTCGGCGTACCCGCTTTCAAGAATGAAAGACACCTACACAACATTCCCAGAGAACGAGGGGGACAAGCAATGCATACATACTGCGTCGACCTAATGGAAGTCGGACGAGCGGTGATTGATGACATCGGCAGCTAACAGTGCTGGATCAGAAATGTGCACCGCAACCGAAATGGTGCAGGGAAATCTCCTCTCACGCTTTGCTTTTCTCCACATTCCTTCACCGATACCAATGGTGGCTACACCCATGGTGAGTTGTAGTTTGGCTTCGCGGACGTGTTTGCTGATCCATATCTCAGCGTCTCTTCGTACGTTTCCCACCGTTACACTGTTTCCTCATCGAGTTTGAACTGTCTTTAGGCTCGTGACCCCTCGAATGATACGGGAGGTGAATGGGGACCTCTTCAAATTGTTACACCCGCTATCATCGGCGGCGTCCTGCTCCTACTTTTCGCAGGCTACATCTTCTGGCAAAAGCGAAAACAAAACGAACACTCCTTTAGTTATCACGAAATACGATCCGAGTTTATTTCCAAGGTAGAACGCATGTTCGTCCCCCGATGGAAGCGACGGCGAATCATCCCCGAGGATGGCCCCGTGACGCTCGACGACTCCATGCGCTCTCCTTGGTCTCCGTTTAGTTGTTCCCGGTCACGACAGTATCTCTCTGACACATCCGAGGCGCAGACGCCGTTGACCGCCGAGAGCTGTGCCTTTGAATTCCCTTCAAGCAGTTCCTCAGATTCACTACCGCCGAAACCCAAATGTCGCAGCGTGCGCTGGTGGTGGCTTTTCGGGTCACGACCCAAGGAGATCAAGTCCCAAGACCCCGGCCAGCTGTGGTGCGTAGACGGTTCGGACATGACTAGCCCCATACGAAGTCACAGCATGCACGGACAGAGTCGATGTACTGAGACTTTGGATACCGTGCAAGACTCTGAGGACCCCGCGGAGACCGAAGAAGGTGGCACTATGATGACAGAGGCAAACTTGACCAGCGTGTCGACCTGTCCCATCATAATGCACCCCTTGCTCGTGCGTCCGCGTCCCATCCACGAGATGCCTCCTGTACTGGAGTATAGTGTTCGCACACCCACACCGGTGGCGAGCACTTCACAAAATAGGCCAGCCATGCCTGTGAGTCGATTTATACAAATGGGATGTATCATAACCTACCCTGCTTGACTTGCAGGTGTCCTTGTCGATCCGCACCTCGTCGCTGAACCACGACAGCCATGGGCTCGGTTGCCCACCCAAGGTGGATCACACGCGCCAAACATACGCTGGGCTTTACCCGGCCCCAGTACGCGCAGCCGGGTATCCATCAGCCAGTGCGTTTTATGAGCACCTGCCCTCACCTGATCGTATCTCGGCCACCAAACGCTGATGACAGCCACATCGATGTATTAACGTCAAGTAGCTCTCCGGACTCCTATATCTATGTGGACCGAGTCATCGATATCTTTCCTGTAGAAGCTGCTCGCATGTTGCCATTTACCGTCGTGTTCACGACGTTCTATCCCCCTCCTACGTTTACTGTCCTTACGCATCGTCTTCGCCTTCTGTACACATCTTCTCTTTTATCGCGATCGTGTGCTTTGTACGTAGTCAACTCAATCTTATGGCAAAGTCGGGTAGAAGTCCTTTCCGCGATATTGAAAATGTCCAGTTTGTTATATATGACACCGCTCATCGAATAGGGTGGGTGTATGTAGTAAGTATATCCAGGCGAAAAGAACGCGTCCTGGAACTGATCGGATACGCAAGCACCACGTAAAAGAGTGTATGGGAATATATTAGTTTGAAGAGAGAGCAGGCTAGCCAAGCAAAAAAGTTCAAAAACGTCCTGGATATCCAACATCTCTCCCAGTCCATCGATATAAATCGTTCTTTATGGTCGAGGGATAGCCCTGGCGACCCCTTTTGTCTTTTTCTTTCTCTCTCCCCTTCTCTTCTCATCGAATCCGTCCGCCGATCTCCCTGGTGACAAAGTGCCAGATGTAGTGCGACCACCCTTCGATGACGCCAGTGCCCGTCATGATATGTAGGCAGTCACCGGATGAGTGCTGAGTGGGAGGATGAGCAACGAGGTACGGGGGAGAAGACAAGGCAAAAGACACGCACTGCATCGGGCCGGAGACGTCCAGGACGATCAATGGAGAGGTAAAAAATATCAGGAAACTCCGACGTCGCAAGAAGACCCTATTCCAGCCGTCAGCTCAGCTCCAGCTCAGCAACACGCGAAGCAAACCTGGAAGATCGCATTGAAATCCTTGATCCACGGCCAGTTGTACCACCGGAACTGGAACGGCTGGATCGTCGTCCACGGTTCGCGGTGATTGTGGCAGTCTTCGTGGCCGGGGAGGTACGCCCTGACGACGACCTGTTTGGGTCGCGTGCCGCCGTTACGCCGGTATTCGTCGATCGCGTCTTGGACTTGGCCCGCCCACGTCCGCATCGCGACCTTGAAGAACGACTTGACGCCCTCGATACCGTATCCCGCTTCTTCCCCAGCCGCCTCATCACGAAACGCGCTCATCAACGTGGTCGTCCAATGTCCCGCCGTGCTCACGACCAAGGTTCCAAAGCTGTTCTCCGGTGGTGAACCCAAGAAGAGGGGCATATATTCCGAGGGGGAGAGCGACCAGAACATTTCTTCGCCGAAGAGGGATTTTTGGGTGGCGTTGGTGGCAGTCGGGTCTTCGTCCTGGGCTTCTGTCCGCAAGGTATCTTGGTATATCTTCTCGAGATCCTCCTTGTTGAGGAGGAGGTCGACGCGGCGGAAGAGAACGAGGGGGGTGTTTTCGATGGAAAAGTTGGGCGGAAAATCAAGTTCGGGTAGTAGGGGGGATGTGGGCGAGAGGTACAACTTTTGTGCCCATGCTCTGTCAAAGTACGGGTTCTCGGTATAATTGGGTGTCGCGCGGACATGTGGGTAGAGAAGACACGACAGCGAAAAAAAGTGGTTCTCCGTGATCGAGTCTAGCGCACACAAGGTCAGAACGGGGTCGAGTAGCGAGGGAGGAAACACGTACCCCCCATTAGAAGCCATCCGCCTTGCTCGACCATGTCTTTGACCATGGCAGCGCCATTGAGTGGCCGAACATCACATTGAGAAGAGGGTCGCCATTTGTACGAATCGACGTTGGGGAATCTGTCGAAATTTTCTTCGTGGTCTACCCCCAAATGCCAATAGTATTCCCGATCTGCTGCGCATCCCTCCAGCCCAGAGAAAGCGAATACCTGATCCGCACTCGAGAGCGCGGGCAAGTCGGTGTTTGGGCTGTGTATCCATTCCCCTGAAGACCACCCCTCAGGCGAACACGCACTTCGCTGACGGCCTGCAAAGATAGAAGACCAGTCTGTGAGCTGGAACGAAAACTCGGATGACGAAAAGGTATAAAAGGTGATTGCGAGGGTGAGGAGCACACCGAGCACGACCACCCTGGTAGACAGATGGCGAAGCTTCGAAGCACAGAACGGACCCGCCATGACGAGCACTTTGACCGTCACGATGTTCGGAGGTTGTACTAGTGTCAATTTTCTCTCATTTTGATTGGTCCAGCTATTTGGCACCCACGGTGACTACGCGTCGCGTACACGCGGCTACACGTGGTTCTGACCGCTCTTGCCATGGGCCCGCCTGCGAACAGAATCGATCAAGTTACTTATTTATGTAAATGCTCGACCACTAGGAAACGACAATAAACGGTGTTGGTTAAGAAAAATAATGATCTGACCCTGGTTCGAACAGGAGACCTTCTGTGTGTTAGACAGATGCGATAACCAACTACGCCATCAGACCGCTGATATCCGGTCGTAGTTTAAAATGCTTATTGTCAAACTCGCGACGATCCCCTATCTGTCCCACGGCCTGGATATTGTCGCCTTGAGGCTTCTCAGTTTCGACCGCACGGCCGGTCTCGTTTCGCCTCGTCATGAGTCCGTTGACCTCGACTTCGAGACCTTCCGAGGCACAATTTCCGACGTTGCCAGCAGATGTTGTCTCGGCGATCAATATCCTTCACCAGTTTGTCACGTCCGCACAACAGCTTCCGCCTCAGGTCATAGTGACCTGCAGAAACGAACGACGAGCGTTTGGTAGGGCAGCACTGCAGGGAATGAGTTATCGTGTATGCACACTGCAGTCGAAGGTCCTGGAAACATTATTGCTGATAGACTTGGACATAGAAAGCAGTAGATCTATTCATTCACCGCTTTGCCACCAAGGACGACTGGTGGATATCCGAGTACAGGTACAAACCTGATGTCTCGATTTACGCTCGTTTTTACCGGTTACACGGAGAGGAAGACGATGGAATGGTCCAGCTTGACGAAAAGGGGTGGTCGGAATTGGTGGGAAATGCGGTCAAGTTGACGATCGTGTTTACCTCGCTCAAGTTCACCGTCACTGCGTAAGTAGTAGTAATAGGTTGCCCTTCCCGGATGCTTACACTTCTGCAGGCAAACATCGGCAGTATGATTTCGTCTCACCTTTCCGGCTTGAAAAGGACACTGTATTATTGTTAGTGAATTCCCTGTACATATAGCGTCGAGTCTGTCATAGGGCGTTGACAACGCGTGTGACTGCGGAAGTGGCTGGTCGGAGTTTGGAATGTGGTACAGCATCGACCCGGGTGTGGCCATCCTCTACTCCTTCCATCTCCTTCCCTTGTACAGCGTCCACATCCAAAGTTTACTTGTTTCTTCCGTCTGACAAAGTCAAAGCAGTAGGCCGCTCGACAGCATGCGCCTTTCCATCTTGCCCATACTCCTGGCCGGAGTCGGCGCAGGTGAGACATGATTGCATCACCTAGGGTACTGACCCATACTCTTACATCCACAGTCAGCCTCGTTGCGGCTGAGCCGATCCGTGTCGTCGATGATATTTCCAAGACAAATGCCAACATTCGCTTTGGCCATGCGTTGGCAAACGCCAACGTCAATGGCAATGACGACAACCTAGCCCGCATCGTTCGCCCCCCCATTCTCATAATCCCCCCTCCTGCAGGCAAAGTCCACCACTCTTGCGGAGACTCGCTGCGCGAGAAGGCCATCCGTCTATCCAATGCATTCCGCCAGGCGCTTGGTTTGCCGCTCATCGAGGTTGCTGTTGCTGTGCCCGCCCCTGGCGAAGTCCACATACTCCCCGCAGGCTATCCCTCACACGATATCGGTGATGAGGATGGAAAGCACAGAAAGCACCACGCCCATGAGCATCCCAACCATCACGATGATGGTGAAGGTGGTGAACATCACCCTCACCATCGTCACCGTCATGGTCACCACCACAGACACCACAAGAGTTTCTTGAAGCGCATCCGCACGGCCATCAAAGCACTTGGTCCCTGGGAAGGTCGTGCAGTTGCTTTCGTTCTTGGTAAGTCAGTCGAGGTTCCGCTTTTTCCCGATCTAATTCATTGCAAGGCTGTGGTATCGGCGTTCTTTTGAGGATGTTCTGGGTTCTGTCCGTCCTTGCTTATCGCACCATACGCGGTGAACGTGGCGAGGAGACCGTTGATCACGAATATGTCGTGTACGAGCAGGTTCCCGAGACCTTATTTATTGCCCCTCCCCAGTACTATGACGAAAAGGCCGAGGTCGAGTCACATGAGGAGGCGCGCAAGTAGCGATCTCAATTTTCGTTTGGCTCATTTTGATTTCCTCTACATACGAGAAATGTATTCCATTCTCAAGCTTTTAGTTACAACTCTCCCTCCTTTTCTGATGTTTGCCATCATGTTTAACTCTTTATCCTGGACGCCACGCTCGATTGAACGTCAGGTTGTGTTGTACCCTGTCACTCGTCTCTTTGTATAGGAGGAGATACTCCGATTTGACGTGTCCTTTGAAGACGAGCTACTCGGCAGGGCAAAAAACAAACCTGCTGCTCTGAGACTGCAATCTGTCCAAAGGATTAGGGGCATAGCAACTGCACGTGACTTACCGTAGGCTTTTATTCTCCGCAGTGATCTTTTGATAGACAACCAGCGCCGCAGCCTTCGATGGGGATCCCGATGTCATGAACCGACGGGACTGCGGATGTCGTTCATACATCAGCCTTCGCTACTAGTCGACATCGAAGCCCACTGCTAGCGAGCACAACGTTTTTAGGGCATGTTGAACTGCCGGGCCGTCTTCGGTCGTGCGAGGCTCTCCAAATTTATTTACAGAGACCACGAGTCGGTTGCCTCAGAAGTGCTCTCCGATGTGAAACTTGAGTCGTACTTTCTGGCGGAACTGCTGCATCATCGGGCAGAGATATCGACGGGTACCCGGGCCGAACGTGACTGCCAACGCGTCCTTTCAAACAAGCGACGAGCGCAGTTTCAAGCCAGAGCCTCCATCACGCCACCCACGGCCACTGCGATAAGTGATTACCGAGCCTTGTATCTGTCAAATTTCGCCTCTTGTCACCATCATATTTTAGTTCCGTCGACCTACATCTACTGAACCTAGGTATTATAAAGAAGTCCATTCTTGAGATGGTGATGGCTTTCATCGTGCCAGCCTCCGTTCATCTCCCCCCCAATCTCGCGATCCGACGACTCGCAGGAACTCCATGAATACAGTCACTCTTATCTGCTTTGTCTTTTTTGCGTATTTCATTGCGCGTCTTGTCTGGAGAAGGAGAAGGAGCATGCCGCTACCCCCCGGGCCTCCTGGATGGCCACTTATCGGAAACTTGCTCGACTTTCCGACACATATGCGACATAAATCGTTCGCCGATATGAGAGAAAAATATGGCGAGTGCATACATGCAGACCTGCCAAGGGTATATTATTCATTCCATGCAGGTCCTATCATATCCTTTGACATGATGGGCAGTCGATGCGTTGTATTGAACTCCATCGATGCTGCCAAGGATTTACTCGAAAAGAAGAGCGCCGTCACCTCGGACAGGAGTCGTGAAACGATGGTTGATCTCGTGGGCTGGAGCGATAGCATGATCTTTCTGCAATATGGTGACACTTACCGAAAACATCGTAAATTCATTCGTCGACAGATCGGCACCAAGAGCAGTTTGGAGGCATTTCACGTCGCCCAAGAAGAGGAAGCGAAGCGATTGATGCGCGTCGTATTAAAGGACCCTGCCAATCTGATTGCACATTGTCGCAGGTGACAGTGGTGCCATTTTTTCCTCTGGGTGATGAGCTAACGTGAATTGCTTTGATCAGAATGGCCAGCTCGGTCATCCTGAAGATATCGCACGGTTATAGCGTCAAGGGTGATAGTGATCCGCTCGTGGAGATGGCTGACAGAGCCATGTACATCTTCTCCCAAGTCTTGGCGCCATGCTTTCCGGTTGACATTTTTCCAGTCTGTAGGTTCCCTAGACGATTTCAGCTTCATCCCAGATAATTGAAAATTGTTTTCAGTGCGATATTTGCCAGAGTGGTTCCCTGGAGGCGGGTTTCAGAAAGATGTAAAACAATGGCGAAAAGTGGTAAAGGAGACAGCGGATACGTCGCACGAATTTGTGTTGGAGCACTTGGTATGGTTCTTTTTGCGACCGCGTAGTTTTACCTGCTGACGTCGAGTTTAGGCTAAAGGTGATGCACTCCCGTCGTTGACGTCACGTTTACTTCAGGAAGGTGTTACTTTCGAGGAAGAAAACATTTTGAAATGGGTTTCGTTCTCTATGTACTTGGGTAAGGTTTTAATGCACGGCTTCCTTTATAATGTTGTGCATTGATTTTTTTTTTTTTCATTTCATCAGCCGGTTCAGATACTGTGAGCAAGGTGTTTTACTTATCAAGCATGTCGCACTGAGACGAGTGAATTGACTAGACTTCGTCCACGTTGTCCGCGTTTTTCCTCGCCATGACGTTGTACCCTAAAGTTCTTCGAAATGCGCAGGCAGAAGTAGAGACAGTTATCGGAAGTGATAGGCTCCCAACCATGCAAGATCATGCAAGGCTTCCGTACGTGAACGCGATCTGTAAAGAACTTTTCAGATGGCATGTGGTGGCTCCTCTGGGTACGTAGTATGTCCTGAGTGTACATTAAAGGTTTGACTGATCAGCATCATATAATATCACTAGTATCGCATATCGTCACACAGGATATCATCTATAAGGGATATTTAATCCCCAAAGGGACAAAACTTCTTGGGAATATCTGGTTCGTAGTTCATCCAGGGTGAGGTGATGTCTAACCCACATGAAATACACGGTAGGTGTATCTTATCAGACCCGAAGGTATACCCAGACCCAGACGTGTTCAACCCAGAGAGGTTCCTTGGAGACAACCAACAGCTTGACCCGCTCGAGGCATGTTTTGGGTGGGGAAGACGATCGTGCCCGGGTGCGCTCCTGTCAGAATCGACAGTCTTTATAAGTGTCGCGATGGCGCTGGCAACACTTGATATTTCGAGATGTATCGAGGACGGCGTGGAATGCGTGCCAAAGTATGACGTCGAGGAGTACGTGGTACGGTAGGTTTTCCGGAGTCGTTTTCGATTTGGTTTTGATCTATTAACGGTCGTTTTCGCCAGTCGCATCAAGCCGTTCAAGTGTCAGATCGTTCCGCGAACGAAGAAGGTGAAGGATCTCCTTGCATGATCTGGATCCGAGTCGTCAAGTCAAACTTTGTACGTGGGTTAGCAATGCTCACGGTACCATGCAGAAATTGGATATCGTCGCTGGCAATGTATTATGATGGAATGGTGGTCTCGACGGCTACTACTCCAGAGAAATGTTATGTAACAGTATCAGATGAAATGAAACTGTTTCGTGTCCGACAGTTCAAGTTGTCTGATCATGCGGCCCACTACTATGAAACGTGGCAGATTGTTTGTTCTCTCAGGCATTCAACCTTTACAACCGAGCGATGACATGGCAAGTCTTAGCGAGGAAATCGATACGCGCGCAACAGTGATGGTGAAGGCCGCACAGCCTGGGAATCCGTACGTTACACGAGGTCGCCATCTTTTCGCTCGTCCGCACTGTGCTCGCGCCGTGGAAAACTGTCCCGTGATCGGGCTGCGATCATGGGGATACACGTCCTCGATGTACTGTTTGCCCTTCTGGCATTGTGTCTCGTTGTGCGCCTTGCCTGGCGAAGAAGGGCACTCCTCCGACCTGGCCTGGCTAACAGAGCTGTGCGCAATATATCTATGATCACGTATCCAGGAAGATTTCTGGTCGACCTTGTTCCGATCTGTAGGTGTCTCGATTATTGTCCATTCATTTCGGCCGTCGAAGGGCACCGGTAGTGCGATACTTGCCCGAGTGGTTCCCCGGAGTCCAGAAGGATGCGAAACGTCGGCGAAAGCGTTTGAGTGGTGCAGTGGATATGTCATACGATTTCCGAGTCGTGTTGGAACAGCTGGCAAGTTTTCTCTTCGAGATGATGCCAGTGCTTGTATGCTGATATTGCGTTAAGCAAAGGGAGGTGCTGCGCCATCCATCATGTCACGATCGCTTCAGGAAAACACTACTCCTGAGGATCAAGAGATTTTGAAGTGGGTTACTTTTGGGATGTGCCTGGGTGTGGTTCCAAAGCACGCTCGTAGATATGCTGTTCTTACATTGGGCGTGCTTAGGTGGATCTGACACTGAGTTGTTTTTCTTTTTTTTTCGTCTGAAAGCGAATTGCACTGAAACAAGTACGTTGACAGACTCCATCCATATTATCTGCATCTTTCTTGCTGTGACAATGTACCCCGAAGTTTTGAAGAAGGCACAAAAGGAGGTGGATACGGTTGTCGGGAATGAGGTCTGTAAAAAACTTCTTAGATGGAACGTGGTGGTACCGATTGGTACGTATTTTTCGACGACGCGTGCTTCTAATCTGACTAGGCGTCAGTAATGCATGTCACGACGCACGGATGAAACATACGATGGACGCTTCATCCCAAAAGGTACATGTCTCCTCAGGAACATCTGGTTTGTGGTTAGAGATGGTGGAGGCAACGATCTAACGTTTTGGTGCAGGTTCATCTTATGTAACCCAGAAACATATCCCAATCTAGGTGTTTGACCCGGAGAGGTATCTCGGAAAAGTTCAACAGCCCGATCCGCGCGAGGCGTGTTTCGGGTGGGGAAGACGGACGTGTCCAGGCGCGCTCCTCGTAGAGTTGACCGTCTTTATCTGTGTCGTGATGGCAGTCGCGACGTTGGATGTCTCGCGGCGCGTCGAAAACGGTGTGGAATATGTGCCGAGGTACGAGTTCGAGGAGGATGCAGCACGGTGCGTTTCTGCGGGATTTTGGGGGCGTGGATGTGCTACTACCGTTGATATTGTAGTCGCCTCAAGCCGTTCAAGTGTAGGCTCATACTGCGATCCAAGTGCGCGGAGGACCTTTTACAGGCTTGATCAAAACAAGTACGGACACATCCGAGTTGTCCATGTTTACTTATCTTATGTAATCATCTATCTATCCGACTTGAATCTATACCACTCATTTACAGCAATGCCTCGCGGAAAAAACCAGAACCAGGACAGTAACCATCGTGCTCGTGGTGGTGGTCGCGGTCGCGGTCGAGGTAGGGGAGGACCACATCCTGGTATATTCACCACGCCCAGTCGAGCTCCTGGCACTCGCCACCCCTACCCCCACTCGAACGCAGAGATCGACGTGGTGATACAACAATGGTCAGATGCATCCGTTGTGCCGGGTGCGTTGCGAGTGGTCATCCATGTCCACCGGGAACCATCCCTTACCTTTGATGTGTACCCACAGACACCAACTGGGGTGGGAACGTGAATAGAGGGTACGTGCCTTGGAGGGGCAGGGGTGGAACGCCCAGGTCAAGATCGGGTGCTGGGACGCCTTTAAGGGGGGCGATTCAGAATGCTACTAGTTTCCGGCGAGGCACCCCGACGCCGAGAGGGCGGGGTAGAGGCAGAGGACTCGAACGAGGATGGGATCTGGACGAGGGAAGGGACTCGCACAGACGCCGCACACATTTTGGTGTCGGCTCCAAGGGAAAGAGGTCGTTCATCGGGAAAGACGCCCCGCTCTCCGAACTACTCTATTCCGAGCGTCCACTCTTGCGACCCGTCAAGTTCGTGCGGGCGACGTTGACCCCATTCTTGTTCCAACATTCGGAAGACGTGATGAAGCCTGCTGGTGACGTTATTGGTGAGCGGTTCGTGTCCTCGTATCCTTTTCTCTGACCAGTCATGTTTTGGTGCTAGACGACACGGAGACGTCCCACGTTCCCACTGCCGATCGCGTCGCGCAGTTATTCCACCAGACCGCGGCCCCATTATCCGCTACGTCAGGTTCAGACTCGGGGACAGAGGATGGCACTCGAGACGCCCTCGAAGAAATTGATTTCGCAGACCTCGCCCAGATTCGCGCGGAGGTCGACGCGATCGCGCGGGCGACGGCGACAGCTGACCTCGACGCCTACCAGGACGAAGAAGAACTCGAGGAAGTCGATTTCGCTGATTTGGCTGCGATGCGTGCCAAAATCGACGCTGCGGAACCGCTGGTTACTTATCGAAATGGCGTTGTCAAGGAGTCCGAAGTGTTCACGGGTGCGTATAATCGGGTCGAAGGCGAGGCTCAGGCGTCGAGCAGCACGGGCGTTGTTTTCGGAGGCCAGATAAATGGCTTGCAACAGACCACGTTGTTATCCGGATTATCTACGCTCGACGATCGGAAGCCGTCTTTATCGTCTACACCCATTGTTGCTTCGGAAGAAATACGTTTAGAAAAAGTCCCTCGTTCATGCCCAAGCATGCTCATGAAAGAACCGTCGCAGCCTCCAGCATCACCTCCTAATCCCGAGTCCCTACTCATGGAACACCATTCTGACATACCTCCCCCAACCGACCACCATCCACTCTTCACAATCGACACCGCACCCACGCATCCTTTGACCGAGCGTTCTGCAAGTGATGTCGTCCTTGTCGACCGAACAGGCCATGGCAAGACGCTCGGCGACCAAGAGGACGAACTTATCGTCTACGTCGCCCCACACCCTCGCTCACGGCTCGTCTCCTCGTCGCCCGTCCCTACCGTCCCTCACGCCAAGTTTCCGCAGACATCCATGTTGACGGGACGCGTTCTCGATGCAGGGTTGAGGGACGACGACGACGGTGTGAAGATGTCGGTGCCTGATCGAGGTGGAGGAGGCGAGGGTGTGGATGAAGATGACCATCATCTCGCTTTCGCTTCGCTCTCTCTCGGGCCTACGCCCTCGACATCCATGGCCACCACCCCGCCGCATACGAACGAGCAAGGGAAATCCCGCAAAAAGAATCGCCGACAGCGCCGGCGCCAAAACAAGCGAGACGGAAGATCTGGTGTATACGATACGGTAACGCCAGAGACGAGATTGAAAGAGGAAGATGCGCGGGAGAGACAACGGCCTTTGTGGGAGACGAGACGGAGGGGGGATTCAGACGTGGATTGGGGCACCGAGGATGGAGATGGAGATGGAGGCCGACCTGGAGTTGTGGAGGGAGATGACGGTGATGGAGTGGACGCGGTGTCGGACGGGCTTGGGGGGATGGAGATCGACCCGGATTTGGATATAGACGTGGAGGCAATGCAGGGATTCTTGAAGAGCATGAGCGCGGAGGGGTCTCGGTTCGTGACGATGGACGACATTGAAGACGAGGCACGTATGCAGAGAGACGAGGAGCAGGCGAGCTCCGACTCCGAGTGTGGCGTTGAAGAAGTAGGGGACGAGGATGAGGATGAGGGCGAGGAGGAACAAGTGTTCGACCTTGAGGAACAGCTACTCATCGCTGAATCAGACGGCGAGGAGCTCCCTGAAGATTCCGAAGACGACGACGATGACGACGACGAGCTGAGTCCCAAGTCGAGTTTCCAAGCACGCTTGCGCAGGATACGTGAACGGAGTCGTGGCCAACATCTAAAAACTGTACAAGATACATCCGATGACGAGGAAGACACGCCCGAGGTCCTACCCTGGACGCGCAGCGCAGACGACGAAGAGTTTATTGCGCATATTAACGTGAGTTTCGTTGACGCTCATTTCCTTTGAGCGTGTCTGTCTGATGACAGAAACTCGATTAGGACCTCATTGAAGAGAACAGCGAAATTCTTGCTGGTCGCGACCGCAAGCAGAAAAAGGCCCTCTTTCGCAATCTACACCAAGGCTACGTGGATGAATGGGACGTGGAAGCGTTCCTAGACGATCCCGAGTTCACGACGCCGGTGAACAAGAAGAGTGGGTCTATTGCACTTGCCTAATGCGTCGAGCTGACTGCGAGCCTCGCGTAGAGGGAACAAAAGGCAAGGGGAGACAACTGACGGGGTACTTTTCCGCCGAGTTGGAAGCCCAGTGGGACAAGGATCGTGCCAAAAAGGCAGAGTGGAAGCGCGAGCGTCAGAGGGCTCGGCTCCTCGCGGCGCTGGACCCTCCCTCGGGGACAGGACGCGTCTCGCGCAAAGCGAGGCGCATGGCGGCGCATCTGAACCCGAAGACGGCGGTGTCTGGTGCGCCTGGGCTGCGTGCAGTTGTGAATGTGGTCTCACTCGAGGCGCAAATGAGGCGGTTCGCCAGGGAGGGCGATAGCGACGAGGATAGCGATGACGATTCGGCGCGTCTGGTGCTCCCTCCGATGGACAAGGTGATGCGACGGGTTGTGCACGAGATGGCGAACGCGTTTGGGATCAAGAGCGTGAGCGCGGGCAAGGAAGGGGCGAGGTATACGACGTTGATCCGGACGGAGCGGACGGGTGTTGGAGTGAAGGAGGGCAAGGTGAGGGCGCTGATGAAGCGGTTTCAACCGCGCGTGGGTGGGAAGACGCGCGTCGAGGAAGGACGGGTGCCGCGGCATCGGGAGGGGGACGAGGTGGGCAAAGAGGCGCCCAAGATTGGGGAGAACAATGTTGGGTTTAGGATGTTGGCTTCGATGGGGTGGTCAGAGGGACATCGGATTGGGAGTACGGCGTCGGTGGGTCTCGAGGTGCCGTTGACGGCCATCATCAAAAACTCGAAACGTGGCTTGGGTGCAACGCGGTGAGGACGTGTTACATTTTTGCAACCATCTTCAAAGGACTCGACTCGACTGCGGTAAGTACTACATTCTACCGTACAACTCAACTCCACTTCCCTATGTCGATGACACCAATAAAGTTTTGGAAACGACTTTGATGAAATTACATAAGCTCCTTTGTTCAACTTGAAGATGTTCGCCGCCAGGGCCTTTTCTAGGGGAATACTTTACCTGATGCCCTCTGACCATAAAAGAAATGCTTCAGCGTAGTACTAGGGCCTGACTGCCATAATCTTGGGCCGGGATGCATATGACCCGGCTCCGGGAGGTGGCGGCAGGAAGAATGATTCCTGTCAAGTTACCCTGCGCCGTTACGACCACACTGGTGAGCCATTTCTACTTCCTCGCCACTGGGACTGGCAGCGCGAACCATACCTCGCGTATCTGCACACCAGATCCTCGTACTAGTCCGTACATTTCACGTCGAATTCAGAAATGCAGCTGCACGAGCACACAAGCTGTCTTAGACCACTATATCAGGTTCATACGAGTAGTCGACCGTACGTATTCAGATTTTCAAGGTTTGAACAAAAGGTATGTAACGCACGCCACTCCGCCTGTGGCTTGATCTCCAAGTCCATGAAGGTGGCCAATATACCTCGTTTTTATCCTAGGTTTTCGTTCCATACGCCACCCGTCTAACACAATTCAATACGAAGAACAGAAACCCTCCGTTTACGACCATTCTTCCATGCAAGCTGTCTGTCCGGTGCCATCCTGGCTACCGAAAGGACCAAAACATTGTCATACAGCGTCGATTATAAAATGTATTAGATGGGGAACGATCTATAACGAATGAATATACTCCAGTCGAGTGGTACGAGACTGGGAGTGTATGTACCTATAACGAATGAATATACTGTACTGAGTCAGAAGAGGTACGTGGAACGGATGTGTAGCGTAGCTTACCTCCAGTCGAGTGGTACGAGACTGGAGGGAAAGGGCTCGCGGCGTAAACGTGTAGACTACGGTAGTGTCCGAAATAGGAAATGTAGGAAAAGAGGGACTGTAGTACGACTAATGAGTAGGTAGACGGTCTGTAATCCGACAAAATGATCCCGCCCCCGAATGGTGGCGGGCCATCTTGCAGTCTTTTCATCCTTGGAGCATACCATCATAACTATCCACGACCATGTCGACCGTACGTCCATCACCCTGGGATGTCGCTACTTGAACTTATCACATCTTAGAACACTACCGACGGAGAGCTCGAACACGCCAGCCTCTCTCGCTACATCGAAGCTATGAAGATCGACACCTTGACGCAGAACTGGGACGTCACCGTCACCTACGACAACCAGAAGATCAACGATCTCCTCGCCAAGCGTTTCGCAGCGGGTAATCACGGAATGGCCACAAAGATCGTGTTGTCGTACGACACGGCTGATCGCAAGGGAGACTACACCCAGTGGTACGAGTTCGAACTTGGCCCACCCCTCATCCAATTCGAGTCTTCGCTCATCACACCGACCTGCTCGCTCGAGACGGTTATCAAGGGAGGAAAGATCTGGACTACCCCGCTCGGTCAGGAGTCTCCTCGCGAAGACGAAGAAGCTTTGGTACAGGATGGTTACACGATCAAGGTTAACAAGATTGAGCTGGGTGCCGTTACGGGCGACACAGAGCAGTTGAGTAGGTTCGAGGCGGTACCAGAGGTTGCGAGAGGTGACGACTTGATCGTGTTCCCCGACGAGAGCGGTCACTCTTCTCACATCATCGTCAACTTCCCCACCAGCGAGGAACTTACTAGCGGGGTCCGATATAACTACGAGGGTAAACCCCCCTATGCCATGCAAGAGCGCTTGCTGTTCAATGCCCTCGACAAATACTTCAGAAACGACGTCTCTTCTATCCACTACGTCCTCGCCATCGTGAACAATGACGCGCCGCCTACCGGCACTACCGAACTTGTCCCCAAGTCGTTCCGCTTTGCTAGCATGCGTGTCTCTGACACCCAATCGTACCTCACGATGTTCATTCAAACTCGATCCTCCACCAAGCAGGGTAACACGACAAACCTGCAATCCAGTTGGATCGCCGGCTGGACGACGGCAGGCGTCCACCCAATTCCTGTGGATAAGAGCGCTTCTATCATCATCAATAACTCGTTCTTCGTCGAGACGTTCATCGCTCCTGCTTTGAAGCGCTACAGTGCTACAGTGACAGGGACGGGTTCGCGCGATCAAGATGGTATTCGGTTAGAAGGATGGTGGCCGGAGCGAGTGCGCGCTACCATAAACGAAAAAGACAGGTCGGAGACGCGGGGCGACATCACCGCGATTGTCTCAGGCTTTGAGTGTCCTGAGGTGAAGTACAGTCCTAACGAGGGGGGAAAAAAGATGCAGCTCACGATCGCGCAATTAGTGAGCAATTTTCGTAGCCCCGAGTTTCCTATTGACATGTTTCCGCAGAACGGAAATGATGGCCCTGCCACTATCTCTATCGAATGGTCGTACAGTCACCGTAATACTTGGAAGTTTCACGCCGTTAGCTATTGGGGAAAGCTTCCTCTTAGTTCGAACGACTTCAATGGCGCGTTTAAATCCACGTTCAGCTTGTCGAAGAAGATGGATCTGAAAACTCTCGACGACTACTCTTTCACTGTGAATGCCGGGGTTCAGCATTCCGACTGGAAATCAAAGTTTGACCCCGAGGGTGGCGACAGCGACGCAAGCAGAGGCTGGAAAATGTTTTTCGGGAGTGATGTAAAACTTGGCGGTGTTCCCAATGCCGTAAAGGATGCAACGATCGACATGCCCGACTTCGGGTTCGACTTTGGGACGTTGAATTTCTTCTCGATTACCAACGTTCTCAGTGAGTGTCACCGTCTTGTTCGCTTTCGGTCTTACTCTCGGAGAGCAAATGTATGTATGTATGTATGTATACTATGGTTGCGCAATGTATGGCCGCTGCCAATTTATTTGAAGTGGGCAGGGAGACTGGTTCGTTGTCTCGATTCGACGATTCTTGGCGACTGTTGGCTTTTTTTTTTTGTGAGCACCGCTGGTAGGCGGTTCCGAGGCTCGACGAACCAACGTCACTTTGAGCGGTCCCGCGCCGACTCGGAGTAGCATCCAGGCCGTCGCTTACCTAGACTATGATTTTTTTTTCTAGATCATGACGACAAGTTGACGACCCGACTGGCTGATCGAGTTTCCATCCTCCGGATATTGCTGCTGTGATGTATATAACAGCCCTTCATGCGATCATCTCGCGGTACGCGACTCGAATCACACTAGATTGCGATACTAAGTATGTAATATGTCTACACCGAGTAAAACGCGTCGTTCCTCTATCCAAAGTACACACTGCACTCGACCGACCGACAAGACCAACGTACAAGCGACATACTAATCGACGTCCATCTCCGAGGCTTCCCGCTGAGGCGCCTGCTGCTGTTGCTGTTGCTGTTGTTGCTGCTGCTTGGCCGGATCCGGCGTCTGCGCACCACTCTGCGGCGTCTGCGTCCCAGGCCCGTTCGGCGTGTCCACCTTGACCGGCTTCGGCTTCGGCCGCGTCAAAATCGGAATGGCATAATAAATCACCTCCTCCCGCTTCTTGATCACGTCCGCAACCTTGAGCACCGCATCCTCGTTCTTGACACGCTCCGCCTGCCGCGCGATCTGGTCCTCGAGCCACTTTTGCGCCGTCGCACACTTTTCGACGACGGCTGTCTTGTCCTTGTCGTCAATGTGCGCATACTTGTCGTCGCCCGACGTTGCTTGTGCGAAGTAGTCGTTGAGCGTCGTTCGGAGATCGGCGATTGCGCGTGGACGTTCCTCGGATTCGGTCCAACGCGCTACGATCGGGTCCCCGATCACCTTGAGCGCATCTAGGCGAGCGACGTAGGCCGATTTGGTCGCGTCCTCGCCTTCTTCTGAGTAGAGCCAGTCTTCGGCTTCTTTGAGCAGCGCGACGAGCTTGGATTTCTCGGCGGGTTGGACAAAAGGGGCGTATCGGCCCTCGAGCTTGTCCCGGGTATCGTACACGTATTCTTCGAGGGCGTTTTTGCGGTCCTAGATGGCGTGAGTCGGGGTGCGTGTAGAGAGAAAAGAAGACGTACCTCGGTGTCTTGGACGAGTTTGTCGGCAGCGTGCATCTCCGCTTCGTGTTCCCTGAGCTTCTCGAGAACGCTGGGATCGAGAGAGGACGCAAAGGAGGTAAAGGGGACTTCGATCTTCTTGACCCGCTTCTTTTTTGGCGGCTCTGCAGACTGTGCGCCATCTACATCCATCGCTGACTCCTCCCTTTCTTCCACCTCTTCGACGTACGACGCTTCGAACGACATGACGCCGTGGAGGTTCACGCGCGTCTTGAGCTTGACGCACGAGAGGTCGCCACTGGGATCCGCAGGGACGCTCTTGGCACTGAACCGCGCGACCCACGGGTTGATACGACCGGGCAAGCCCTGCGGCTCGGCATACGACGCCTCGATGTCGAACGGGCCTTTTCGATAAAACGTGAGCACCTTGGTGGAGGGGATGGCGTTGCCGCGTGGAAAGACGACGAGCTCGGTGTCGTCGTCTGGGTCCAACTCGGAGCGCTCCCAGGAGACTTTGATGGGGTACTGGGTGATGTCTCTGACGTGGAATTCGCGGACACGGAAGGTGGGGCTGAAGAAGGCGCAGGCAAAGGTGGCGCCGCGGGCGACGGCTTCGTCTTGGTTGAGGGTGGTAGACAAGGGTTTTCCACCGAGAGCAGCCTGTATGCGCCCACGGACAGCGGGGACGCGGGTGGTGCCGCCGATGAGCTCGACCGCGTCGATTTGTTCGAGAGTGAGACCAGACTCGACGAGTGCTTGTTGGATGGGAACAGCGATGCGGTTGAGGACGGGCGCGATGAGTTCCTCATAGGTGTCACGCGACAGTTTTGATGAAGCGTCAATGTCGTTCATGATGGATTCGACGCTGAGTGGTGCCTCCGAGTTGGCAGAGAGGATCTTTTTGAGGCGTTCGCAGCCGACTGCGAGACGGAAGGTGGCCTTTGGACTGGAGAGGACGTCGATTTTGTACTTTGTCTTGAACTCTGTTGCAAAGTGTTTGAGGAGGGCATAGTCGATGTCGCGACCGCCGAGATGTCTGTCGTAGGCGGCAGACTTGACGACGAGCTGACCTTTTGAGAAGGCGACGACGGAGACGGACATGGAAGAGTGACCGACATCGACGAAGAGGATATGACGGGGAGATTCTGGTTCTGGGAGGTCTGGTTTTGTGATACCCCAGCTGAGGGCAGCGGCGGTGGTGTCGTTTATGACGCGAAGGACATTGAGACCTGCGATGGCTGCAGCATCTTGAATAGCACGGCGTTGAATGTCGGTGTACCAGCCAGGTACGGCGACGACGACGTCGGAGACACCAGACTTGAGTTCGTGCGATGCGGTGTCGCGGAGTTTACCCATGTACATGGCTACGAGCTGTGTGGCGGAAAAGGTGCGCTTCTCGCCAAGATACGAGACCTGGAGGGGGGAAGCGATCAGATGTGATTGATAAGGGCAGGGGTGTGGATCACCTCTGCACCGACGGTGCCGTTTGCGTCGACGAGTAAGGCATTGAGGAAGCGCTTTTCATAGTCGAGATCGGGGTCGAGGACGGTGCGTCCGATGAGGCGTTTGAGTGCGCCGATAGTGTTTCTGAAATTGGATGTCTCCTGAGTCTTTGCTGGTTCGCCGATGGCCCGTTGTTTGGGTCCAAATGCGACGAGGGAGCTGGAAGAGGGTGAGGAAGAGAACGATGGGAGCGAGGAAAGACGCACGGTGTTGCGCGATTGGAGACTTCGTTGACGATGATGTCGATGCCGCGGTTTCTCGCGACGCCAATCTAGACGAGGTCAACGAGGACGTCCTGGAGGTCGACCGAAAGTTACCTTGCTGTGAAGCGTGCCAAAATCGATACCGACGGCGGACATGATTGTACAGAAAAAAAGTCGAGGAGCAGCGCAGGTTTTTTTCTAGTCGTGGCTGTTGCTCGATTCGGAAGATTTCTTCGCGACGATTCTACCAAATTCTATTCGCTCGACGACGACGACGACGACAACGACAACAACAACGACGAGGACGACGGTGACGGCGACGGCGACGAGGACAAAAGACTGAATTGTTTACATACAAAATTCCATGTCGACTCGCCAAAATAAAAAGCGCAAGGGACGAATCCACGCCAACAACCGCGAACGCACCGTCACCACGTTCACACACGACCCGAACAACACATCCTTACTCGTCCCCCTCCCCTCAGAGGACCCACCCCAAGCCAGCTTCCAAACAGCGCCCTTTTCCATGTCATACCAGCCTTACATCCAGCCTCAGCAGCACCAGTTCTTCCAGCCAGTCCTCCCGCCAGGAAAAAACGACCTCGAGGTCCTCGAAAACCTCAAATCCATCATCAAGGAAGGCCAGCATGAATTCTACCGCGCAGTCCCTCAGCCAGCTGCTCTCGCAGCCCTCTACATGGGCCACATCCCCGCCCCCGACACCCCGCCCGAAATCCCCGAGTCGAACAATGTACCGTCTCTCTCTCCCCCTCGTACGCCGCTCACACCTTTTCCAGACCGTCGAGCCACTCTCTGCTGTAGACATCGTCGAACCCAGCTCCCCCTCTGTCCAGCCTGACCCACAGGACGCCGCTGTGCAACCGTCGCCAGTCGACATTCCCACGGACGCAGCGGGCGAACACGACACCCGACCACCACCGGACACCCCCACGCCTCTCGACACAACCAAGCCCGAAGACCCTCCAATTGCCGAAGGCACAAATACTTGGGACAGAAAACCCCGCTACGAGGACAATACCAACACTACCCTGGACACTAGACTGTCTGAGCCGCCGCCTCCTGCCCCAACCGACGCCCGCGTCCCTCCCACAGAGGACCGTCGCTTCCTCGACAGAGAGAGGGACAGAGACAGAGACAGACTCGACCAGGACAGAGATAGAGACTGGGACCGTGACCGTGACCGTGACCGTCACGACGCGAGGGACCGCAGAGACAGACGCCCCGAGTTCTTTGGCCGCTCCTACGGACGAAGCCATGCACCACGACCTCCTCCAGAGCTGCGTCACTACGAACCCTCGTATGGTGACGACTACGTGCCCCCTCGTCGCTTTGACCCCGACGACAGGCGTCCTCGTAACCCGTCGTTCGACGATCGACCAAAACCCCCTCTGTTTGACGACAGAAGACCCACTTTCGACGACCGTCGTCCACCACCACCACCGCCTGCTTCTGATGACCGCCGTCTCTCTCTGGATGATCGCCCGATAAGACGTCTCCCTGGCTCCGACGCTAGGCTACCCGAGGACCGTGCTCGCCCAGTCGTGGATGCCGTCCCACTCTCTCGGGCAACCGCAGACGACCGGGCTCCTTCACTTGTGGCCGACGACCGTCCTCGGGCCAACGTACCACTGGAAGAGAGACTCTCGCAGCCTGCGCCCACGCCCTCTCTGCAAGACCGCTTGAGCCAACCCATGTCTGCCGTCGCTCCTCCCCGCGTAGACATCTCTGCCCCGAGCCTGGAAGAGCGACTCTCGTCTGCGCCTGTTCCTGCGCGCACCTACGCCCGCCCACCCTCTGTCGCACGGGACGACCTTCGCGCACCGCTTCCCAAAGACGATCTGCGTGATCACGATCGCATCTCCGATTTCAGGACCAGCAGGGACTTTTCCCGAGAGCGCCCTAGCGCCCCTCTCCCCACCACGTCCACTTTCCGACCTGATCTGGACCGCAACTTTTCAAACAGAGATGACCGCGACAGACGTGACCGCAATATAGCCGACGTTGATACCCCACCAGCGCGCTATGGCGACGCGTTCAGTCGTGTCGGCCCACCACCTCCACGCAGGTATTCGCCGCCCCCACCCGTGTTTGATCGCGACCGTGAACGGGAAAGAGGAAGAGGCTATTATCCACCGCGTTCGCCGCCTCCTTTCCGCGGTGAAGGCGTGTACGATCCAGACGGGGACAGAAGATACGCCACCGATCGAGAACGCGAAGCATATGAACATCGGCGGCGGGACTGGTACGGATCTGGCGACGACGACAAGCGCGGTCCACCACCACCACCACCACCTGCATCGTGGCGACCACACGAACGACCGTCGTTTATGGACAGAGACAGGGAGCGATTCGACCGTGAGAGAGAAAGGGACAGAGACGTGCGCGACCGCGATCGGGAACGAGAGCGGGATCGCGATCTGGGCGGACTGGTACCGCCGCTGCCACCATCGACGAGAGCACATTGGGACGACCGCGACCGACGGGCTGGTTTCCCACTCTCGCCGCCCCCTTCGCGTATCGACACGACGGGCGTAGCTGGCCGGTCGCTGAGCTCGCGATTGGCGGATGGGTATTCGTCTGGACCACCACCACCACCACCTGGCGGGGACGACCGAGCGTACGCACCACCCTCGAGGGAGTTTGACCGCGGGCGGTACGACGACCACGCACACGCACCCCAACCATTTTCGCGTGTTCGTGCCCGGAGTCCGACGCCGCCACGCCGTGGACCAGCCGCAGACGACCTCCGTCCGCCCGTGAAACGCGTACGGGAAGACGGCGGATACGCCGCTGGGTATTCACCCCCGCGACGGGGTGGGGAGTACGCGCCTGGTCCACCCCCTTCGTCTACGACGACGACGGCGACGGGGGTGAGCTCTGTGAGTGTGGGCGGGACGGTTGCGGCGCGGTCGACGGTGACGCCTCCCGTGTCTGCGTCTGCGCCTGTGCCAAGTAGTGTGGGATTTTACGAACGGGGCGTTGATCGGGATCGAGACGTACGGGAGAGGGAACGCGAACGGGAACGCGAGAGGGAGAGGGAGAGGGATCAGAGGGAAAGACTTGGGGAGCGCGAGAGGGAGCGCGAGTATGTACGTGGCGAGTATGGGATGGGGTACGATCGGGATGAGCGCGGTCGACGAAGTCCGCTGGGTTCGCGGCCAGTGGGGTCCGGTGCCGGAGCTGGAGCTGGTCCCGGAGCGAGTGGGTCCACGGGCGGTGGGTATGGGAGGGGTGTAGACAGGAGGGACGAGCGGAGGTACGCTCCGCCGCCGCCTTCGCGCGCGAGTTGAGTAGGGGGGGAATCTAGCAGCGGGTCGGATGGATCTCTTGAACTTTTTTTTTTTGTTTTCCTGATTGATTCTGTCTTTTTTTGTGTGTATGCTTGCTTGCTTATTTATGATGCAGTTATGGCCATGAAACTCGAGCCCGTTTCTGCGTTGATTGCAGGCGCAACATGCTGCTCACCGACGATACCTACGTATGTATTATATGCTTGTGTGATACCCAGCCGAGCATGATGTCAACGTTCAAACCCTCTCCGATTTGACCTATACCTCTCGTTATCGACGACTTGGGGACGATGGGTCGCGTTACGAGGGACTTGGACGCATACCGGCCCGAGGGACACATCCAACGCAGAGGATCGCGTCGGGGTTCTTTCTCCACGACCACGGGCATCTCACTCGGGTGAAAAACGAGCGTCTTGGGTCGCTTCGAAAGGTGGCCTGGATACGGTACGGTACGGTCTCCGGTTGGTAACCACGAGCCTGTGCCCCGACTCTGAGTCGGTTCGAAAGGGGCCCGCTCGGGTCGACGCATCGCCCGCGACGACTCGGACCTAAACGTCCAACCTCTGTTATTACAAGTGATAAACGCGACTCAACACGCAAACAAAACAAGGCCGATCGTCGTACAGGTCAGTCATCGGGAGTGGATGAGGGTGATTGGGGAGTAGTTCGCGCCGGCAGTGACGGTTCGGAACGTTCAGATGGAACGCAGAGAACCAGGCCGACATCATATCATGTATCATCATCATCATCATCAAGTTGAGTACTCACAGTTCCTCTTTCGACGATCCGCGTGGCCTGCAATCCGGTCCCCGTAGCTATCCACTTTAGTCTTGAGATTGGTGTATGGTGGTTACACACGAGGAGGCGGTAAGTTGAACATTGTGTCAGTTTCACAGGAGGCGGGGAGGTGCGAATTGAGTAGAGTCAGACACCTCTCCAAGTCTTGGATTTTTGGAAGGGGTATGTGCGTTTCCCTCGGTGCGCGATTTCCCTGTTTGGCGCACCGCGGTTATTCCACACACACGTCCAGTCAGGAACGCTGTGTATGTCGAATCCAGGGACGGGGACCTCGGAGGTGGAGTCGGGTGTTCAGTAAGAAAAAAAGAGTCCGAGAGTCCAGCGCGGGATACGAGTTCGCTGGCGAAATCCATACATCCGACTCCCAACGGCAGCTACGTCACCGGTACGCGTCGCGTCGCGGTCGCGTTCGATGAGTGCCGTGATGGCATGACGCAGGACGTCGTGACGGCGCAGGGAACTGATGGGTAGTGACAGACCTAGCCCGAGGGGTGTGCTAGAGATCGATTGATTCCCGGTCGTTCGATGCTCAGTGACCGCGTCGCCAGTGCGGTCATAGGGAGTTAGTCACAGCAGTCGCCTTCCGAGTGAGTCGGGAGACTACACGGTAATGAACATGTACCGATGCTGGCTCGACCGGGCGGTGACCCACGATTCACGGTGTGTTCTGGGAAAAGAGTCGGGAATACCGCGGCGTTCTTGGCACCGCGCACTGAGCGTGCTGCGCAATGCACTGTTCAAGATCCGGCTGAGCGCGTTTTTATTTGTTTTCGTCGTCAACGCCAGTGCCACACCCCCACGGGGAACCTGAGCGCCTCGCCGATGTACGTTCCTATGTCGAGTTGCCGTGTACGGACGTTCGGATCGAGCATTGCACCGCACCGCACTGGGACGGGGAGTAACGAAAGCGATGATCGCGATCGAGGCGCAAGAAAAAGGAACAGCCATGTAGTTGGACGCGGGAGAAGTGCGGGCTAGCGGGAAAATAGGATAATGCAATGCGACACACGGTGGCCTTTGGGGGTTCCGAGCAGTGAGCTCGTCATGCGTTGGTTTTGCACGGCGCTGCTGCCAGCCTCGACTTGGTTGCGTCGACGTGACGTATGCATCCAAGTTCACTTGACCTTTGAATTCGAAGATCTAGGCGTAAAAGAATCTAGGACAAGTCAATATCGGGTTTCTCTGTCAAACTGCAGGTGAGGCGTTCCGAACTCGTTTTCGATCTGGATTTTTTTCATGTAAAGAAAACGGGTAGCGTTTGGCAAGATGTGACTCGTCCACGTCGACGTATGCCACCAAAGAACGGTCGTCTTGACGAAACCCGGATGTTTTGCGACTCGTGACCTTCAAGTAAGCCCTCCGCGTAAAAACTTGGGCAGGCTCCGTGGTCCAGTGGAGCCATTCGCACCGACAAGTTGGCGTGCGCTCCCTGCGCCCGACGCACTACTGTAGCCTTTTGTAGCCCGGCGCACCCAGAGCCAAGAACACGTCGTTTTACTCTCGGAGGCGTAACACAATACCTGCCACGTCATCATTCAAGTGGCCCTGGACTCGAGCACTCGGCTTAGCCATCCTAAGCGGTCTTTGACCTTTTGGCAGTTTGAAAACGGGACCTTGGACTTGGATCTGACTCGGCTCGAGTAGCGAATACGACGCAACGAGGTGGAACTTCTGGATCGGATTCACCAGTGGGGAAGATAGCGTTTTAACGCTTGAAGGGGTGGGAGAGACAGGACCTCTGGACGCCAGATCTCGTCGACGGTTCGCCCTGGACACGGAGGACGAGACGAGGCGGTCCCACGTTCGCGGTACGACCGATGTCTTGGCCACGAAGCGACCGCGATCACCTTTTTGTGCAAACGAGTCCATGGACACTGACCGGCACCGCGGCCACGTTCTCAGAATCCTACTATATATGATACGGTGCATGCCAGCATCTCCCATCTCGGACACCTGCGCCGTGCGCATCTGACCCCGTCACAACGTGCCGGCGCGCCCGAATCCCCTCACCCGGCGCCCAAAATTCGATCCGAATCGAGATCAAGGCGCAACCGCGTGCAGGTGCGAAAACCTTGAATCCCAGACCTCGAGGAGGCACACGACTCGAATCTACCACTGGCACGCACATTTTTCTTTTTCACTTTGTTTCTTGCGCATCGAACGTGCTTGAACGTGCTCTCGCAGGCCACGGATCAAGGCTGTACGATTCGGAACAAGACGTTCTCATCTGGAACGAACCACCCACGGGATGTCGCTGCGCACGTTCATCTCAGATCTGACACGACGTCATCCAGACCCCCTGTCAGGCTTAGTCCGACATCCATCTCCCCCAGGCTCTCAGGCTTGTCGTCCAACCCCACCACCATCACCCCACAGCGCCGAAAAATCCGACAGAATGATCTAGAACGACGCGTGAAGACCGTGAAAGAGATCACCGTGGGGGAAAACGGGGGGGTAGGTGTGTTATCGTATCGTTTGATTTAGATGTCGGTCCATCACCACGGTCAATCCAACGCACACGTACGGCAGACGATATTTGAGCAAAACAAACTGCGCACTCGGTTCCGCGTGCCTTTGTGATCCTACGCGCTACGAACGAGATCCCCGTGACCTCGTGCAAGTCTCTGCGCCCCCTTGCGCGGCCCGTACGGCCGTTCGACGCCATTCAAACGTGAAACATGAACGTGAACGAGAACTCATGGCTCCAGGTACCAACACGCGAACCTGAGAGAGAGATGCCCGAGACTCGCAAGATGGCCCCCCCACCCCCGTCCCGGGTTCTTATAAATGCCTCGTCGTTCTTCATCACGTCCTTGGCCCGCGGAACGGGTTTCAATGTAGACCGCCGGCGACCGACCTTGCCTTCCTCCCCGTGTTCGTTGGGCTCGTCCCCTGACAACTTTCCCCGCGGAATCTGGGTCGTTCTCTCACGTGCAGCACGCCCCCTTCGCGGACTATGTTCCAAGATGTCTCTAAACGCCACAGCGTCAACGCATTGGAGACTCCGTTCCCATTCACTCGCGTCACGCTCACAGACAGGATCGACCCTGACCTTGACTGTCCCACCAACGCCTATCAAGTTCTATATCGCGGTGCGACGCCCGTCATGTACAATGAAAAAAACGTCGCTCAGGACGTTTGTGCCTCGTGTACGACTACGTAGTAGCATGACGTTTGCCCCGGATAGAATAGGACGTGTGATGGCATAGTTTGATTCCTATCGAGGGAGCTTCTGATTCCCGCGTGGGTTTTGAACGCTTCGAGGCTCCTCGAGGTCCGTCCGGGTAGATGGGTGGACGTTCAGTATGTACGCGCATCAGAAAGTTAACCTTGTCGCTTGTCGTGTCCGCTCCAAGACCGAGAGTCAGGGGTAAAACTGGTCGGGTGACCTCGATATCCGGGGAAAGAAAAAGCATGTCGGCATCCGGGCTCGTCCCCGGAGCGAAAAAGACGACATGAACTGTGCAAGAGTCTCATTTTTCTCGCGGTCGAGCGCGCGTTCGGATTGGTTCCGGTACGAGGTTCTCGAGGTACGGTTCCAAATGGAGCGTCGTTGTCGATTTCCTCGGGGTATTTTGCAACGACGGAGGTGTGTTCCTGAAATATTTATCCCGTACGCGCACGCTCCGCGCGGGTATCAATGTGACGTTCATGACATTCGACCCGGGCTCGGACACGGACGCCGATGGGGTCGCCAAGGTGGGGTAGAGCGGTCATTGACACGGTAGCCGCTCCGAAGAGATGAAGGGCGTTTGATAAATGCGCGGCTGTAGAGACCCGCATCCCATCACAATCACCACCGCCACCACCAACACCACGTCATCGAGTAGAGAGAAAAGGAGAGAGAGAAAAGAAGAAGGGAGACCCAGACCCTGTGAAGGCTATCGTCAATGATCGTTGTGGCGTTCCGCGGCCGGCGTGACACGAGAAATGAAATTCATAACAAAGGTGGTATGGGCGTTGCACCACGTCGCGAGTCACACAGGACGGTATCTTGACGGTATTGGGATACTTGGCAATAGGAACCAGGCGTGCTGTGTGTTTGATCCGTCGTCGAATGCGATTCCATTGGAGGGCGGCTGGCTGGGGTGGCTCGACCCGTTTCGAGTGGACGTATTCCGGAACGTGGAGAGAGTATCCTAGAGCACACGAACGGGAGGAAGTTCCGGTCGGGAGAACGTGGATCCCAATGACTTGTTCACGAATGTCAAAGTGGCACTGCCAGTGCGGTGACTGTCAAGCTGGCGAGGGACACGTAACGAAGACGACTGCGTGTGAGGAAGGGCAGGGAATATGGCTATTGGGGACGTGAGCCAATCCGAAGTTTTCGACGTCATCGACGAGCAACCAATGACAAGACTGGGATACACACCGACGATAAGAGGCTGGAAATGGAAGGACAAAAAGGTCGAACGGCGTGGTTCCATTCTGGAAATGCTCAAGACCACAATTGGGGTGGAGTGGACCGGTCAGGGTGTAAATGTCCGAGAGTGGAGGCGATGCGACAACAATCAGCTCACGGTGGGAGATACGGCGGGTACGACGACGACGACGAGATCCGAAACCGAGGCTAATCCGTGTGTGGGGTAAGTCGGTGGGGAAAGTGCGAACGGGCCAAATCGGAGGGCGAACAGATATAAACTGAATCCCAAGTCGGTTCTCCGTGTTGCCCCTCCTCCTCCTCCTCCTCGCCCTCGCCTCATGACCGAGTACGACTACTCCCCCGCCGCCTACGAGCGCTACATCGCCCAGCAGACTCGCGTATCGAACTGGGTCAACGACACCCACCAGCAGTCACACGCCTACTCGAATCCCTTCGTCCTCTCCCCGACCCTCCGCGATCGCTCCTTCTATGACCACCCAGACGACCGCTACCAGCGGTCCATGGGTCCCTCTCATCCACCTGCTCGCGCTCGCAGCAGGTCCTACGTCGACCACTACGACCGCACGCCCCAGCCATCTCGCCACCGCACCCAGTCCCACTCCCGCTCCGCACCCACGCCCCGCGAGGTCCACCCCCCCTCCTACATGTACGCACCCGCCCGCACGCCCGCACCACGGATACACACCTCCCCGCCACGCAACAACGCCTACCCCTACGCCCCCGCTGGCCACAGCCCCACCCGTCAGGGCTACGTGACCCAGCCACCACCCGGCCAGATATACCACACCTCCCCTCCAGTGCCCAAGGACACCCTCCATCGGCACGCCTCCTACTCCCGGCACGCCTCCTCCAAGCCACCGCCACAGCCTTACCTTCTCGTACAAGGTGGCGGCCCAAAGGCGGAGTACAAACGCGGCGTGCGTCCTTTGTTCACGTGCTGACCCCCCTCCCTTGACCAGTTTGCTTGCAGCCTCCAATACATGCGCCCGTACCCACCAAACCACACAACGCACAGCAACCCCTCCTCAAGCGTCTCTTTGGATTCGCTTCCAACTCCCCCGTCGGCGGTCGCACAGGAAACGGTCGAGGGTTCAGGGGGTCGACTTACTAGTCCTACCCCTCCGTTTCCTGGACGGGTCGACCGAGAAAGACGGCATATGAGCGTGGCAAAGGGTCTACCCTCCGTCTCTCCCCCACTTCTCTCCTTCTCCCGTCACCCACGCCAACTACCCGCCATTTGCCTTGTTCCTTGCCCTTTTCTTACATCGGGCTCGTCCTCCCTTTGTGAATTCAGATCCTGTTTAGATACGAACATGACGCAAACATCGCAATGCATTGTACACGCACGTTGACGAATCCCCTTCAAAGGCATATACGATAGACATCATTCCATATTTCACAAGGCGCAGGTCCGCTCCCGTCTTCCATACCATCATCACGGTCTCACGCATGCTCGCTAAAAGTCGAACGATTCATGTAGCCATCAACCCCAGTCTTCTTCTTCCTTCTCCCCTTTTTTTAAAAATTTGAATGAAATACCCGACCTCGTCTGTCCTTACGTTCGTTATTCTTCTTACCATCGTGTAGATAGACCCCACGCCGGCTGTCGCAATACATTTTCATTATTGTCTTTATGCTCCGTCGTCGCTCCACCTTGGTCTCCGTCGCCACTATTTCTTCTTTTTTTGTGCACCACCCCAACTTTGGGTCCGATGACCCGTGTACAATCAACGCATGTGCGCGATCGAACATCACGTCCACGATCGTCCACTGATTCTGATTCAACCGCAGCCAGATCCCGTATTTGGGGACCCAAGTTACACCCTCAATCCAACGATCTCCGAGGGGGGCGGGGGGAAGAGCGTCCACCAGCACCATCCGAATCATCCAACACCGAAACTGAAACGAAACGGTGGGGACGGCTTGCAAGAGACACACAAGGATATGAATAGCCCCCAACCCCAACCCAACCCCAACGGACGCAGGACTTCCGTCGCACTTCCGTCCAACGCCCCCCTCCTATTCCTGGAAAGTCGATCATCGGGGACCCTACATCGACAACATCACGTGAAACATCAAACCAACGATCTGCCCGAGTCTATCTGACATATCGCCCGGGCGGGCGCATGTTCTGGTCCCCCCCTCCCCTCCCAAGAGACCTAGCGATAGGAGGGGCGGCGTCCGAGGGAAAAAGCGGCGTTCAAATCGACGCCATCACGTATCGGACCCGGCGTCGGTAGCGCAAGGACAGGAAAGTGCATGGCGATGGTTGATGAGACCATCAAGGGGGATGATGGAACGACGCGATAACGCCAACGCCCCAACCCAGACGGCTTACCGAGCGTTCCATAGCCATGGACGAAACCAACACATCCAGGCAACCTCTCGAGGTCGGGATGGAACGGATGCTAGCGAGGCATCGCAGGAGGGCGGGACATCGGGCGCACCATGTTCGGCAAGGCGGCGGTTACCGAGGGCGGATGACGGTCCAGCCATGGGCAGCAGGGCAACTACAACCCGAGCGTGTCCGTACTTTTCCTTGGCCCATACGCCATGTCGACCAACACAGCATCGCCGTCTGATTCCACTGCCTCGTGTTGCATGCTATTTCGTATCGCCATTCTTCGGGTCACCAGCGCCCCCATAATGGGTTATCCTCATCGCCTCCCGTGGATCGTCGGGATGGGCACTGCGCGACAACCAAGTAACATGGGCCGTCCGTGTCAACGAAGGGCAGTCCTTAACAGAAAAAGGTAAGAGAGAACAATAGTATCCAATCGGAAAAGCGTCCGAATCCAGACTCGAAAAGATTGGCAATCGTAGCCTGTTCGTCAGTCAAGAGAGTTCAAGAGGGAAACGCCAAAGACATCCATATCGGACGATCACTGAAAAAAAAGGAACGAAGAAAAAAGTGAGGGAGGTTGTTGTGTACGTGTGTGTCCATGTTGGCAAGTGTGTGTAGACACGTTGACAGTATCGATGCGCGCGACGATAAGCTCTGATAACAAACCCACGAGGTTATCTGCTGTCTGTATGATATGAATGAACGAGGTTTGGCTGACACGCGTAACCATTCGACAGCTTCCCCACACGTTCGACGTGCGCAAGTCGACCATGTCTGCACGTCTTGAAACTGACAGGCTAAACGACGTGGGGGCCCCCCGTCCAGGTAGGCAAGCGAGTAGGTGCCGACTCGGAGACTGGGATCGCAAGTCGTGGTCGGCGCTTGTCGCGTCACCGTGCGATAGCCGTCGCCGTCGTGCTACCCGATAGTCTGGTACCGCAAAAAATGAATTAACCTGCCCACGGCACAATCAGCTGCGGGGAAATATGAAGACTGGAGATGAAGTGGAGTGCGCGTGATGGTGGCAAAAGGTAAGCGTAAGACAGCCCGTCGAACCTTACTTTGAACGTTGCCTGTTTCAATTCCAGGCATGTGGACTCTCAGTGGGTACGTGTTTTTTTCTTTTTAAAAAGGGACAGCACACACCTTTTGACAATCGGGGCATCCTTGGTTTCTCGCGGGTCGACAATGTGCCGTGTGTATGCCACAGGTTTGGCAACAGTGTTGCCAATATTCTTGCTATTGGTTTCTCGTGTTCCGCCAATACCAGCCGCAAAAGCACGCTTTCCATGTGTGTATACCTTGGTTTCTATGCAGATCATAAACAACCTGGAGCGTTAACTCGGAACGAGGACAAACCGTTGTGGCTGTGACCAATGTGCCGCAGGAAGTTCTCCCGTTTGTGGCCAACCAATCAGATCTCAGAAAATCCTGGACTCATTCAAGCCATCCTCCACTGACTCGTTGTTCTCGCCAACCTCAAAATCAAGCAAACAGAGGTGGACATGAGATTGTAGGCCTTGTCTGATGAATCAAGAGGAACATTGAATATTTCACTTACTATGGTGATGAAGAAGGGGTCATCAAAGTATGTACTACCGGCAGTAAACATCTCAATTGTAAAGCCAAGGATATTAGTGCCAAGTACGAGAAAGGCGGATCTCACCTTAGTGCAAGACGGATTCTGCGACTAAGGTGAAGATGCGCATCATACGTGATTATGTAATTCGGATCTAGCCGACCCGTTAGCGTAGATCGTAGTCTGTAGGTAATACAACAACATCCATAACACACCACATCACATTCACTTCCATTTTCAAGCCTGGTGATGGATAGCTACCTATAATATCCAGGCTAAATTTCAGTGGCTGAAGCTGAACATCGACGACTCATTTGTTCATGAAGAACAGCATAAAGGCTCGATTATACAATGGCTATAAACCCTGGATTTGGGTACGCCACCCGATTCAACGGGCCAAGCTACGAGCTGACCATGTTGGGAAAGGCGATACCAGGAGCTTGACGTGCACTGTCAAGGTCACGGTTAATCGCGCGCCGAGGTGGAGACGACTTGTACGCCGCGTACCTGCCCACTGAGTTTGATGATGGCGGGTACTATCTGTGTCCGGCGGCCACCTGTCGCGTGGCCCACGGGCTATGAATTCGGTTGCCATGATTACCTCGGTGGCACACCGACGTGGGTAGTAACTCGAAACGGTAGGACTCGTTTCGTCGAGGTGACTGTTCTGTAGTGGCACGCGCCGACGCAGACAGGACGCGAAGGCTCGTGCCAGCTACGGTACATTTGTCAGACGACCGTCACGGTAAGAAAAAATCGACATTGATTTTTTTTTCTTCTTTTGCGCCTAGATCATTCATTCCATCGGGAGCTTGGACGCTCACATCATGATCACGTCGCATGCAACCAAGTTTGTGTGCAACGTAGCCCTGGAATCTGGAAAGAAAAAATAAAGGGGGGAAAGGCCACCGAGACCATACCAGTGTATGGCAATGCATTGATATCCTAGTGTCATCGCGCGCCCAGGTTTTTCCCCCTTTTTTCTCGCGCCTCGATCATCGTGATTCGTAAACCGTGATCACCGTTCCTGGCTCCCAGGTGAGTGCGGTACGCGTGCAACGATCTGATATTCGTAGCGAATCAACACGGGGAGCGATGCGCGTTCCACATGGCCACTGCCATTGACGATGGCAATGACAAAACCAAAACTGCGTGCAATGAGAGAATTTTTTGTCGGATCTTGGCGTAGCCTGAGAGCGCTGCAGCGCCGTGAGTCTGCGTCCCCCCCTCCGCTGGCAAGACCCGCGGTAATCCCGGACACCGCTCCCGTACCTTTCCCAGACATGGACAGAGTCGATCGTGGGCCGTCGCGGCATCGCGTCGCGTCGTGTCGGCGTGTAGGGATCCAACCCGCAAAATTCGAACACCGTATTACAAGTATGCGGATGATCCATCCCAAGGTGCATACCCGTCAGCAGCACCCAAAGGCCCCACCCCGAGATCCCCGACCCGTTCTCCTTTGCCAAGGGCGAGTGATCCAGGTGATACCACGCATAATATAATACCCGCTCATGGAGTAAGAAATGCTAGTGGAGCTCCGTGTTTTTTTTTGGCTGACGCACGTTCGTTCCTAGACATGTAACAACTACCTCCAACAAAAGTGTCCCTAGCGTGTATCCTACCAGTAGTACGATAGTCTTACACATAAGAAAATAGAGGTGTCGCGTTGAACAACAAAAGAAAAGAAATCTTCTACAATACCGGTCAGAAGTAATAAAAGAAGAAAAAAAGAGGGAAAAAAGGGTTCGCGCACGTAACCAGAGCCAAAACAACAAAACGACACCTGCCGCCTTGACGAACGCATCACATATGATAACCTCGTCGTCCAACCCGTCCACGCTTAGCGCGAAAACAAGGGCCGGCGGTGCATCTCATTTCTTCATCGGCCCCTTGTCCCGCACTAGCTCGACCCGTTCGCCCGCTCAAAACCGTCCACCCGTACCGGCCGTCCGTGAACTCGTCTGAACAAGCCTCACACCCGGGTACGCCAGCTCTTCCTCCACGGGCGACTGGTGCTCCCACAAACTCTGCCGTTCCTCCGCGTCCTCGACGCCCTTCAAGGGATAGCGCCGCGATCGTGACGCCGAACTACTCCTCCGATCCCGCTGCGTCCGATCAGAACCGCTGTCCGTCCTCGAGTGGCCCATGGTCGTGTTCACGGTCACGGCCGGGCGCACGGGTACGGGCATCGCGACTGAGGGAAGCGTCGCCGTTTGCTCACTTTCCGTGCTCTCCGCCGACGATGCGTACTCGCTGCTCTCCATCATATGTCTATACGACGATCGCTTGTTCTCCAGCAAATTGTTTGACGACGGAAAAGAGGACATGGACGGCGTCGAGGGCGTATCAAACGGGTCGGGCTCAACGCGCGCGCCGTATGTGGATACGGTCGGCGCGAGCGGCTCGTCGTTGGCACGTTTTGGGACGATAATGGTTTGAGAGTGGATGGCTGGCGTCTGCGGTACGGTGCGATTATCCCCTCCCGTGCTCGGCCCCGGCGGTGGGGGAAGTGGCGGTACCACGTCGGTGGGTGAGGTCGACATCGACCTCGGGGGATAGAGGAACGACGATGGCGCTTTTGCGTCGAGGTTGGCGGGGATAGGCGTTGAACGGAGTGCGTGTACGACGTGAGAGCTACTGTTTCCCGGGGGTGCGTACGAATGAACGACGTCCTGTCCCCCAAACTTGATCGTCGTCCGGCGGGGGCTCTGTGTCGAGGACGTCGTGACATCAGACACGCGGTCGACCG
>JBBPTZ010000061.1:0-27644 GCA_038094315.1 Phylloporus cf. tubipes
ACATCTATACAGTGTCCATCACCCACACGCTCAATATTAGCACTTGCGCGTACACGTCATATCACGCAGGCCCCGTGGGGACAGTCAGAGTGATTCCCCGATATGTTCTCGGTGCTTTACTGTTGATCCTCGCCGTCATCCCCACCTTGAGACAGACTATCCAAATGTATAGGCTGACGAAACGCCTACAGACTAATGTATCAATGAAGTTGCTCTTGAAGGAAGGCACAGTGTATTTCGTCGTGTGCGTACCATTCATCCCTCCAGAGAGGTGACGCAAAGATGAGTAGTCACTTGTATTGATCGTTTTTCTAAACTAGGAATGTGGTGTTCAACATCGTCAACGAAATCGCTCTACCGGACTTGTATTTCATGATGTTCGTGAACACCATCAGTTATGCGCTGTCGTGCTCTCTGATGCCTCGGTTCATCATTAACATACGGGAGTTGTACGAAAAAGAACTTCGGGACCGGTGGAAAATTGTCGACAATGAGACGGTGGGGCCCACAGACACGGCTATGACGGTGGTGGATAGACGGCGTGAGGGTCAGATGGTAGAGAGTCACGCGGAGGATCGGGACGGGTTTGGCGAGCGTCAAGCTCAAGGTCCGATTAGGTCTTGAAGTTGCAGGATGGCTGTCGAGTCATTTTCCCATTTCTATGCCTACACACGTATTCAAGACGAGGAAAATGAACATCCGTGCGATTAGTATGTACTGTGATGTGGTCTGTAGTCAAGTTTGGAAAGACGGCTTTGTAGAGATCGGTCGATGTCTTGCCGTTTCCTGGTACGCTCTCCGCTGACGAATCACAAGCACTTCATTTGCGAAACGCCTCGGACGCGGATCCAGACGGGGTTCAATCCCGTACCGAATTCCCCAACGCGACGTCGACTCGGACGATTCCAAGAGTTCGGGCCACCTCTACACAGACCCAATGTCTGTCGGTAGCGATCCGATCAGCCAGAGCGAGTGGCGGATCTCGGAGATGATTTGTTGAGATGAGGTCATCAGAAGCGAGGATTGACCTTGAGGGACATGGCCCATTAGCTGGAATTGGGCCCCCTTGTGTTCGCTTGACGCGATTACGAGCATCTTGACATCGCTGATCGAACACTTGAGAAAAAGAGCGCCCTCGTTCCGAGTCGAGCGCCGAGTTGTCACCAGTTTCATGAGTTCATGCAGTACAGTGTATTCCCTATGCGAGCAAAAAGTGGAAGGAGGGAGACGCGCCTGAACAATGTTGTCGATGAGAAAGGTATTTGCGTCGGAAAGAATGTCGACGCTGGTGACCCGAACAACGACCTGCTCACCGTGACGTTTGCGGTGGGACTCCTTTTCATCTACAAGGGACACGGGCTGGGAAACGCACGCAGGGCGGCATCACGCCCAACGGACTCTTTCTACCTTTGCAAGCATGTCCGTCTCCCGACTGCGTCGTTCTCGCCATCAATGCATGGGATTACGGGTTGGCGCTGCCAAACACGTGTGTGGTGGATTCGATGATCGAGTGAGGAAGAGGCGATACGGGTGCTTGCGGATTTCTTTGCTGACATCGTGTTTCATGACCGCCGTTTGTATGCGTGGGTTGATTGGGGAACGGGAGAACCTCCGGGCTGGGATCGGTATTCAGGCATGTGCTCACCGTTGGAAAGGTGTCCTTCGTGGGGCATACTGGCAGAAGCGGCTGCCTGAATCGAGAGGGCCATCCTTTGGGCCAGTGAGATTCGTTGTCGTACAAAGGAAAGTGTGTGGGATTTGGTGAAGACGGAGGACAACGAAGTGAACCCAGTGACCGTCGGAGTCAAATCTCTTCTCTTCTCAATGCCTCAAGAGTTCCGAGGCCAGTACCAGATATTCATTTCTTCCACGTGTATTCGTCGTGGGCCAGGGGTACAGTGTCTGTGAAAAACGTACATCTGTCGAGTAATCCCCTCACCCAATCTACAGCCGGTACCGTATTCGAAGCATGCCCGAGTCATTCGGGTTGCAAACAAGATCCTTGGTCGCATTCTTCTGGCAGTTGACGCAAGAGTCTTGCAAACGGTCTTTGGCGCGGGCCCAAAATGCGAGTCAGACATTTTACCGCCCAGCAAAGGTGGGGACTTGCTACCAGTTACGGCACCAGGTTCATGACAACGTGGACCCAGAAAGGTGTTGGGTTTCCTGACAAACGGTAACGCCAGGGTAGCGTACAATCTTGCAGGGAATCTTGGCGAGTCGAGGCCTTTTCGGTCGTCCGATTCAAGCGCCAGCACGCGGTTCGAGCTGGTCAAGGTACCATCGCACAGCGCGAGCGCCTTTACATCATCGCCCCCCCCACTCATCATCTCCTCAGAGACGCACGACTTTGTCCAAGCAACATGCGACACAGGCACCATCTCACCCAGATCCTGTCATGCAAATATACGTGGCGGAAATCCTAACTTCCAGTTTGACGTGGTGGCGACGACATAAGGGGGCCTATGTTGTCAACCGTGTTCGGGCGTCACGAAATGCGCTTTTTTTTGGCCACATACGCAGCCCTGACCGGGGCCCTCCATAAGTATGTACGTGTGTCACAGTGTACATGACAGGCGCACCAACAAAAGCGTCTTTTACGATGGACACGCGTCTAGGCACTACCGGGCACTAGGAACCATCGAACATGGGGGCCGCATCGTTTGTTACATTTCCGCGCACACTCCTATCTGTGGTTCCGATCACTTGATCCAGGCGAGTATATTAAACGCCGCTGGTCCAGACTTGGACCTTATCTTATCACCCAGCGAAAACAGCACGCCTGAACTGGGCGCCTCGAAAGTCGAGCGCGATTGAACCATGGTCATCGATTCGTTCCATGTCCGGTCAACGAAGGCACTCGATCTCCGCTATGCACCCCCATGCGAACTCGGGCATTTCGGTAAATTAGTTTCGTTTTCTTTTCGAACTGCGCAATCGGTCCACGCGCCTCGCATGATGACCTGATCTCGATTTACTGCCGTCGCTCCCATAGCCCATACAGATGACGCGGCGAGGTACCTGCCAGCGACGAGTCCGGAAGCCAAGCCCCTCCAAGCCACTTTGTTTCTGCTGTCCGACATCCCCCCTGCTGTGCAGATCAGTTGCTCCGTCTGTTGTAAGCAGTGGCGCGCGCAAATGAATCACGTCACGAAATTAAGCATCGTGATTGCAGAACTCGGACTTGGAACTTAACGGACGGGAATCAACGCCCAAAGATGCCCCTGCAGCTCCAGATGTTTAGAAAGCCCGGACGAGGGACACGACGGGTTGCATCGAAAAAGGAGTCCATCGAGACACGGACGACCGACCGGACGACTGCGGGGAAGGGGGGGGCAGGAAACGACACAGTTGTCATCCCAATGTCGCTTCGCATCGCCTTTGGTCGCTACATGCCACGTCTGTGGTCCAGTGTACCTGTTGGCGCCTTTGTGTCTGGGTACGTTAGCATACATGACCATTTTCGAGTTCTTCTCAGGGGCGTCGTCACGAATCATGATCGTGCACGTCAACGATAATCTGGATGGGGGAGAGAAGTGATCCTGTTCCGGCTCCCGAGCTCCGCTTGTCACTTTGTTGTCGAGATGCAATGCATCTCGGGGTAATCGGTGGAGCGCAACACACATACACACGAACGTCACGGTGCGAAATCAATCCTTGAGCACAGCACGCGTTTCTGATATCTCGTTGGTGGGCCGTACGCGCGCGCGATAACGAGGGGATCTTTACCTCATTCGCTAACCAAGGAAAACGACGACCACCACGACGAACGTCCATTTTTCCCCCGGCAGAATGGGGATACCGTGACCATGTACAGACTACAGCGCACGACGACCAAACGCCGCGAGCCCCGCGCGTCCGTCCTGAGGCATCAACGCCTGTGCCTGCTTTAACCATTTATTTCGTTTTTTTTCTTTGATACATTGTCCAGACGTACGTGATTTAAATGTCGTTATACGTTCCCAAAACGTCTTCTTCAAGCAGACAAGGACGGACGTCATGTCAGGCGCGGGCGGCCATGACTTTTGGGCGTAAAACGCGAGCCATATAAACACATGACAAAAAAGAAAAGATAAAGAATTCCTGCATACTTTCAAGAACCCGATCCGTGTTCAAATCGCGAGTGATGCCTTGTTCACTTGATCCGCTCCCATCCTCACTTCAAAAACACACGGAAGACTCGCGGCATCTCGAAAAGTCCGACACGGCACGCCCATGTTAGTGACGCAGTGTTTTCATTGTATGATACCGTAGAGACGAACATGTGATAAAAGAATAAATGAAAACGACATGGAACGTTCTAGAGCGACGCGATCGGTTGTCGTGTTGGCAGTGGACTCGAAGCAGCGCATTCGCTTGGAGAAATTATTCCGGTGTTGATGAAATGAACGCATTAAACGCGGTTGCATCGCTGGCAGTTTTTTGTCCCCGGATAGTCTGCACCGATGGATTCCCCGCCCGGTGTCCGAGACTACCCCGGGAAACAAAACAAAAACGGGGGGAAACAGAATAGTGATGATCACGTACGCATCTCGAACCCAAGGCATTAGAGCGCAAGGCAATAAAACATGCAAAGCGATGGGTCCTCGCGAGCGCATATAATGTCTTGAACGAGTCCCCTGAGCGGTCTGAGTGAATAAGATGTTGTTTAACAATAAAGAGACCAGGTTAAAGATGGATCAAACAACTCGATCGTCCAAGAAGTGCGCTAGGACGGAGGGGTGCTTGAATGCTCGTGAAACTGGAATGTCGCACCGGAAAGACTCGAAACCCTTCCAAAGGGTAGTGGGTTGCTCGGCGAGTGAGTGAGTCAAACTCGGACCTCCGCCGGTGCTGGTTATCGTTCGCATGGTCATTCCGCGCACGCCGAGCGCAAACAAAAAGAATGCGATTTATCTGCGGGAAAATCGATTTCTCCATCGTTTGAAGATCCAAAACATGGCTCACCCACCATTTCAATGACCCCCTGCATGATCTGAAGTCACTCTCGGACTCAGAGTCAAAGGACGAAATGGTTGCATCGCAAAGCATTTTCGGTATGATTCTGGAAAGCGTGTCGACTCGGCGTTTTACCCATGTAACATCTTCCAGTGTGGGCGTTTCACAGAGATAGCATCCAGCGTTAAAGCTCTCCAAACACCACCGACGAAACTCCACAGCGCGTCTCAAGGGAAAAGAAAGCGAGAGTCTAGACAAGAACGACTTGTCAAAATGAATCTGATTAGATTCGATGGAAAAAAAAAGGACCGCAAAGTGAACCTTTGCGGCTGACGTGTCCGCGGTGCCTACGTTGCCTGACCCACGTCGACGATCTTATCTAGACTGATAACGCCTCCCCCTTGGGAAAACGTCAGTCGTGTCTGAATACCTACTTGGATGGTCGGGCTAGCTTGAAGGAGCATGCATACGGCCTGAGCATGTGGTAGAACCCCCAACCTTTACCAAGTCAAAGGTCGTTCGCGGGAGTAGTCTCCGTCGTGAAGGAGGATGTGGATATTCCTGGAAGGAAACCATGACCATGGTGATCGAAGCGCCCGACCACACTGACGACCGTCGAGTCCGGCTTGAGTGTCTGTGATGGCAAAACCAAAGACCTGATACTCCCGTTGCTGGATGATCCGATGTTCAGATTCCGTAGCAGTGCATCGCGCAACGCATCGGGATATATGCATGCTGACGAGCGATAGAACACGGAGCGAGGACGTACGAGCTATGGATAGCATGTGGATATGGAAACGCCCGTATTCGGGCCCGCGTTCGTCTCCTTTATTCAGGTATATTGCGGCACGGTCCTCGTCTGTCGGGCTCTTCCATTCCAGGGGCCATCGGAATCGCCGGGGCTTCCTCAAGAAACGCCCGTTGTGTGTGTGTGTACGCACCAAAGTCTAATCCGCACCCAGCCGCACACCCAAGAGGTTTGAAGCTTGAAAACTCGGAAACGAGGAAGCCATCAGCAAAAAAAAGAAGCCCAGACGGACACCGGAAAAACGAACATCAGCCGCATCGAAACAGTAACCGGCGTCATAGCCTGGCCCAATCCCGCTGCCAGTTCCGTTCGGAGGCTCTGGACGAACAACAATATACGTCTAACGTAGACACCAGACAAGGGCATCGAAACGCGTTTTGAACCCACCACTCTGGTACTACTCGAGAGTTTCTGGAGATCTTGAACAACTTCAAGCCCATGCCACGTGTCGAGGGAACTCGAAATCGCGCTGCTTCCACCTCTACTCCACGCACACCGCCGAGCCCGGCGTGCTGCCAGTGGGCCCACAGTCGGTCCAAAAGCCTCTCGCGAGGAAACCTGGACATCTATCTCGCACCCGATTCCCCTTCAAAGCACCTATTGCGGCCAACCTCCACCGTCGTCGCCACCGCAACGTCCAAGACGGTCATCGTCCCAGTACAAGACTACCGCCATCAAAAAAGAACCACCCGCCTGGAGCGTTTCGAAATCACCATCAAATAGTTGACCTTTGGGTCGACGGAAATTGAAACAAGAAACGGACGACAACAATAGATAAATGGTGCCAAGGATGCGGTTTTGATCTGGCTTGACGTTCAGGTTCTGCGAAGATCGGACTCTGTTTTTGGGGGAATGCTTGCGTTCTGATTGCTCCACTGAGCGACCCATCGCTGGCAGTTCGGATGCGAGACCGGAGCCTGCGGTCCCGGTCACCGTGATTTCATATGAAACGGCTCCGGGGGAAGTCTTCCCTGCCAGCACGAAAATGAACAAGTGAAAAACGTCTGGATAGATGAAAATGTCCTTGTAGTATGCCGTGTCCAAATCAAACAACATCCCTCTACGCAAGAAAAAATGAGTGTCCTGAACGACCATGCCAAACCAAATGTGCATGTGGATGTGATGGACAAAAAGAGTGTTACACATGTTCAGTATTGCTTGTCGAATTCTTGAATGCATCTCCTTCCCCAGCAAAGGCGGGGGAAAAAAGACCGGGTATCTTAACAAAACAGTCTTCGCCACCATAGGACGAATCGCGTCCACCATCCGCCCTTGAACCCATCGCTCCGTTGTTTGGAGCTCACCCACATCGAACCTGTGCCATAGCGAATTTCCTTGCCTTCCCCTCTCTCTTCTTCGCCCTCTTCGATATCAGCTACTCGGGGATGTGATACGACGGTGAAACGAGGCGGCGATCCTTGGGTGATGAAGGAAGGGAAAATAGTCAGCAATGACAGATACTCTGGGTTCGGCAAGTCCGGCATTGTCCAGGTGCGTAAATAAACGTCCTCCGAATCCTCGGCTGGAATCTCTGAGCGAAGCGGGGCCAATTGCAGCTCCTCCTCCACATCCGGATCCTGCATAGATGCGCGATCCTCTGCATTCTCTGCAGCAAAAGGTGGAGGTATCGTGACGCCAGAAGAATGAGACGACGCAGACGGAAGGGAGTGCGAGAGAGTGGGCATATCCAAGAATGGGTCACTGGGAGCTCGAGCACGTTTACTGCCAGTAACCAAGGAAATGGGCGATGGCTTTGATGACCGAATGGCATTGGAAGTAGATAAAGACTTTGTTTTGATGCTTAGACGCGAACACGATGGCGGACGCGAACCGTAGCTGCCACACCCGGCACCTGGAGAGGGGACCTCCTCAAAGGCCAGAACCTAAAAGTAGCTACGTATCAATGCAACGCCAACGGAAGAAAACATCAAAACTTGCCCCTTTAAGGACATCGATAGCTTCGAACATAAAGTCTTTACCACTGCGTGAGAGGAAAAGAGATTAGACCGAGACACGAGGTCAGATAGAAGGCGGGGTTGGACATACGCTGCCTCCTTGAACACGGCATCATCAATCTCCCATTGAATTTTGTTCCCCCCCGCGCCCCCAAGCTGCTCTGGAAGGACTTGCAAGCGCATGACTGCCCATAGCGCTTGAAAGAAGGGTTTCGTCCCTGGCATACCCATGGTACACCAAGTCCTGACGAACCTATCCAACCGTTCGAAGCGCTCCTTTCTCGCCATTGGGCCGCTTGGGTCTGCGCGGGAATGAGGCATCAAGGAACCGCCTGGCTGTGTAGCGCATATATGTGCCTGAAATTCCGCATGTCGTCGTGCGTTGACGCTTGCGTGGAACGCGGAGCGAACGGAGGCTTGAAGGCGGGAATAGAGCGCACGCTGGGAGGGTACTACGTTTGCCAGCACTTGTGTCATGACGCGACCGGCGGCTTCGTCCTGTTCAAAGTACCTGTCGAATTGGGTGAAACCAAATGAAAAAGGAGATGGGGAAATGGGTAGAGTACCATGAGCGACAATAGTCTGTGAATTTCTCGAGGTCGGTTTGGGATGCGCCGAGCGGTGTTGAGGAGCGATTGCGTGCTGGTGGTATTGGCCCTGTACGGGCACCTCGACGACCTCTGCCTCTGCCACTATGGAAAGACGGAGAAGAGGGTGATGTTGGACCGTGTTTTGAGATGATGGGGCTGCCTGGGGGAGAGATGATGGGAGGCGAGGAAGGAAGGTCATAAAGGAGTGTCTGGCTACTCTGGGTGTTGATGTGGATGGAAGTCCTGGGAGAAGGACGGCGCAGTGGTGGTGGTGGTGGACGAGGACGGGGTGTCTCTAGAGGATAGGCAGCTGCTGACATGGTGTTCTGAATCCAGTTCGAACCTGAAAGCAGTGGAGCTGGTTCTGCCGAGCTGCGAAAAAGTTGAACCTGGCGGCTGGCAGACGAGACAGAATCGAAATGTTTACAAGACAAGAAGTGAAGACAATCGAGTCAGTCTTGACCCGCACGACGAACTGGACGAGGTGTCTGTGCGCTTGGTCGTCGCTGAGCCGTGCCGGCTGCTTGCCCTGGCTGCGCTGACGACCGCCAACGGCTGGCGATTGGCACTCCCTTTTTTGGTTACTCGCAAGACCGACCACCACCCGAACAAATCCCTACGCTCATATCTAACACTTCAATCACATGGACCCTATTAAATAGATCGGTCGTTGGGCGGATTGATCTTTCAGTAAAGGCTGGCGCCACTGGCAGACGGCACATTGCCAATCGATCTTCAAGCCAATCTACCATGCCTTCATCAATGAATGACTAGCTTTGTGGCCCCTTTCACTCTCCTGATGGTGGCAGCCAACTCGTTTTCTATTGCTCAGTCGAGTGTTGGATCCTCTCTCGCGCCGTGAAAAACTTTCCAACCAGAATTGTACCGTGATCGCCGCATCGCTATGGCGTCGACTCGCCATCCCCGCATGTCCACAGCCAGTTTTATGCGGGTTTTCGAAGCCTCCGTACTCATCGTTAGCAGCGCTTCCCGGCTGTACGTTCAAGGACACAGCTTAATATCACAGCGTCGGGTATGACAATGATCGAACAATGGATAGTTTGAGGGTCCTCCCATTGCCGTCCTTGCCCCCGAGGCACGCATTCATCTCCTGGTAACCACCTTCATCGATCAGGATCGCCTCGTCGTCGTGTCACTTCTCAATCCCGATACTTGGCACTCTATCCGACAGTTCTTTAGGCGGACGAGTCTTGAGCTACGCTCGGTACGCTCTTGGGCAATGCCGTTGCTCGTCTCATCCTGGATTGCAGTGTCGCTCGCGAGGTACCATGACCACGTCGTTGCCGTACCAAGATTTGTCACGTAATCATCTTGTCTTTGTCGTCATCCTAGTGAGCCCCTGGGGAGTAAGTTCCGGCCACGATTTGTTGCCTTCTCTGCGCGGCCTCTGTCGCGCCCCGTTTACTGGTTCCTGACAGCACCCTTGGCGTCGTAATGCTATTTTCATCATACGGAGGCAGTGCACATCAGAGTCCACTACCATCGCCGATGGTGGAGTTTTCACCGGAAATCTAACGCATACCGGGGCGAAAACAAACGGCATTGCAAGGATGTGACATTGTCCACAGGAAACGACCGGACTTGTAGCGATACATTGTTTGGGCGTCAGTTTTGGTGCCGTCTTTAGATTGAGTGCGCAGCTGTTAATAATAACGTGAACGCTTCCCGTCAAAACGTTGAGCGACTTACAAATACACCTATTGGTCACGCGTGATTTCATTTTCCAGGTTGGGTGTTTGTCCCCCTTTCCCCAAATGATTCGGAGAAGCGGACCACAACAACCTCCACGGAAGCAAATTGTCAAACAGTTATCTGCACCGCAGGAAACGTTCCGAGATTAAATCGCATAGGCGATCAACGAACACCAATAAACATATAACGTTGCTCTCTCACCGGTTGCGTGTGTATCCAAGATAGATTGATCCTGCGACCTTTACCCTAGGGGCGTGTGTCAGCACATCGGGAGGTAAGAAAAAGGAAATATTAAGATATTTTCGAGTAAAGAAAGACAAAAATACGGGTGTATTAAACTCGACTTCTCTCCTAGCAGGGTAAAAGAGATGGTAGGCCAGCACGTTCCATGCAGAATGGATGCGGGATTGTCGGCCGAATACGCCTTTGTCATCTGGTTACTCGTTGCAGCCGAGACCAAGGGTCGAAGGTCCGACAGCACCTTGGGCGATTGCCAATATGCAGGTCTCTCAGACAGAGATTCAGCGCGATCGCAACACGCGGGACAGACCCGGTGGCGAAGAGTGAAGAAGAGATGCCGTTAGGAGGTTGTGATCGGGATTAACCGAGGCTAGGCAGAATTCTTTTGCACGATATCTGAGTGAATGGAAGGTGTTAGCACATGCACGGCATGGGATGCTGTACCACATTGCAAGGGTCACGTATCGTATCCGAGGAATGTGGGAAGACGAGGAAAACGTCGTGGACCGCGGAGGACAGCCCGGATGAGAGGGAGAAATGAGGTGAATATAATGCTACCCGGCAAAATGAACGTGAGGAAGATTCGGTCGGTTGAAACCCAAGAGGAGGCACAGTGCACGGGGGGCAGTAGGGGAAACAACGTGTCTATCAAACAGTATCCCAGAATGAGCAGAGTGCCTCATTGACGGGAACGACCGAGTACGGAAAAGGGAGAGATCCAAGGGGAAGATGTGCTGAAAAATGGCAATTAATTCCGCCGAGTGTGCGCCCGTGCAGAGTAAATGCCACAGGACAGGCCGGCAGAGGCCAATCAGAAGGAAAGAAGGGAGGGTCCACCTGGGCATATACCAAAGCCAAGGAAAGAGGACGACGAGAAAGGCAGGAGAGAAGATCGTGGACGAGAACGCGCGGTAGATCTGTGAGGACATGCCGAGACGTATAGCAAGGACACAAGACCCTTGTGCATAAGCGCCTCGTGCAGTGTTGACGATCTGGATCTAAAGGCGCAATTAGAGTTTTACTTGCAAATCCACAGATATAAAAGCGGAGGACTTGTGGAGCGGGTACACCCATTTCCGCGCATACCCTGATTGATCCCTCCACTTGTGACAGAGGAGATCAGCGCAAGTCTGCTGTTTGGTCACGGGTTGTGTCCACGTATCAGTCAACGGCAACGCGGTCGCAAAAGGAACACACGGCCTTAATTGGAGGCAATTCAGGTGAATGGGTCGTCACTGGCTGAAACGCACGCCGACATCTGAAAAATTGTTTACAGCGGAAAGACCACCACCAAGGCTCCAGAACTGAACTGGTACGGACCCGCTCGTTTCCTTCCGTTCTGACCTGATCGCTGAATATGGTTCGCTCCTTGATGTGACAGCGGCAATTTCCGACGCCCGATCACCCATTTACTCTCGACATCGCCCATTCGCGCAAACAACTTCCAAGTCTCGTCTTTGTCCGCTACCACCACCATCTCCTCCTCCTCCCCCCCTCACGTCCCCCCAAACAGAATGGACTTTGGCGCTCCAACGCCTCACCAGACCTCGCACGCTCTTTACCCCGCGGATCTCGATCAGACCTTCTCTTCTCTCCAGTCCGTGGACACCGCTTCCCCTTCTCACCAACACATCTCCCAGTCGATCCCCCCTCACAACTTCGATCACCCAGAACCCATGGACGTGCCTGACCATCCTACCTACGACATGTTCAACAACAACCACAACTCGTTCACCTCCCCGCGTTATCGCACCAACTCGTCCTCTTCCTCCTCCCTTGGTCCTTCCTACGCCATCCAACAGGACTCTGCGTACACACGCGCCTCCTTCTCTGACAACGTCCCTACATTCCCCCACTCAAACGGGGGCTCGTACGACATGATGAACTCGTCGTACAGCAGTAGCTCCGGCAAGGTCTCCCCGCTCACCCCAAACGACCCCATGTCCATACAACAACCGCCTGTCTTCAACAGTCACCAAAAATCCTTCCCCGAGGGGCACTACCCTGACCTCTCTGAACGTCGGATCTCCAACACCGTTAATGGGTCTACCTATCACTCAGAATTCACCGATGATTATACCATGAGCAACGGTACCGCCTATCCCCCTTCTGCACTTCAGCCGTTCCAAGATCGTATGGCCCGCTTCCAACATGACTCCCACTTTCCGCACAACTCCCTCCCTCCCACTTCTGTCCCTTCCCACATACACAGTCCCGACATGTTTCGAACTAGTGTCGCCCCCCAGGCCACCCATTGCTTCCGTCCCGACTCTGGCATTCCAGCGTACGAAGATATCCCCCAATACCTCGGTCCGAATCCTCACGCAGACCTGTCCTTGATACCTGGCATTGCTGGCTTCGCTGGCATGCGCCATGGCCCAGGCATGGGTTCGTCGAACGACTTACAAACCTTTATCCGGTGGGTCCCGCCTTCCATTAATTTGAAATTTCCCATACTTAGGTTTATCCCCCGTTAGCCCCTACTTGGACCAATATGTACGCGCTCCAAACCGCTTAGCATTTGGCGAGAGGACTGTCATTGTGATGTCCTCCAAGGTCGCCCAAAAATCATACGGAACTGAGAAGCGCTTCCTTTGTCCCCCACCCACAGCGATAATGATTGGCAACTCGTGGTGGACAGACGTCATCCGCCGCGGGGAGGAGCCCAAGCTTTGTCCGCCACGTGTCACCGTTTGTATCTCCGGCGAACCCGTACCTCAGGAGGGCACAATCGAGTGGGCTTCTGCCTCTGGCAAGATCTTTGACGTAAATGATGCCCCCACGGGCACGACGTACATCGGCCGTTGTGTCGGAAAACAACTTTTCATTTCAGACGTCGATGAGAAAAAAAAGAAGGTCGAAGCTCTCGTCAAAATTACAGCGCCTTCATCTGATGACGAGCCCGAACGTGTTATCGGGACCTTCCCTTCCCGGCCCATCAAGGTCATCAGCAAGCCAAGCAAAAAGAGGCAAAGCGCAAAGAACCTCGAGTGTACGTGAAATTCCTGGCAATTCAGTCGTCCCTTTTGAACCGAACACGTTCTTGATAGTGTGCATCAATCACGGGTCGACCATCTCGCTGTTTCACCGCTTGCGCTCCCAGACGGTGTCTACAAAGTACCTTTGCGTTTCCGGCTCCGGATCATCTTTCAAAGGATCTGATGGTGCGCCACTTACGGGAATTGACAGCCGTGTGAGGTCAACCACGCCGTCCTTTATTGCTCGCACTGCAAGTTGGGATCCTTTCGTTATGTACATTGTTGACGTGAAGAAACCTTCTGGAGGCATTGATGCCCCGCCGCCACCGCCACCCCAGCCAGATTATCCATCACCTCCGCCGAACGCAATCCCCTTCACGAACAACGGTTCGCAGATCCCGATTTACTACAACCAGACCGTTGTGCTGCAGTGCCTTGTCTCAGGTGTCGTCTCACCCGTCCTCATCATCCGTAAAGTGGACCACCAAACGACCGTCGTTGGTGGAGGTCTCCAGGAAGGCGCTAAAGGCGTGGCAGACCACTACTGTGCCCCTGGTGAAGTTTGTGGCGACCCCGTGTCCCAGCTGCACAAGATTGCCTTTGAGGTGTTCGATTCCACCAAGGGAATGCCGGAGCCCGGCACGCCGGGCCTGACGGGCGCTTTCTTGTCCTGCATGGGCGAGAAAGTAAACACTTACCGACCAATTGACGGTCGTCAATGGAATATATCCCAGAGTCTTGGATCACCGATGCTTCCGGGATCCCCCGTCGTCTCGACGCCAATATCCATGACGAGTGGTGCCGATTACTTTGGTCACGCTAACGGTTCGGCCAACAGCGAACCAGCATCGCCATCGTCGTCCAACGATTTCTCCAATGACGGCGGTCGTGTCAAAAAGGGCAAACGCTCTACGTCGAGTGCCGGTGGTATTTGCAAGAACCCGGGACCCAAGGGACGTCGACGTCCTACATCAGCTGGCTCTGCCTCGTCTGGTCGCCGATCGTCGACTGACTCTGGTGCATCGTCTGGATCGCTGTGGCAAGTTGATATTGGTGAAACAAGTGTCTGGACGATCGTTGGCACAGGTAACAGATCATTTGTTATTGTTCCATTTTCTTCCATGCTGACAAGATTGTTTCAGACCAAGTGAGGTACAACTTTTATGTGCCGCCTGTCTTGTTCGACAACCAGAACGCACCGCAAATCGGGTCGTTCCCTATTCCCTCCAAGCCGATCACGCCATTCCCTACAGTCGTTAAATACCTCCCCCCCGACCGTGCTGCGGAAGTACCGAAAACGAACGGCGCGCAGCCGCGCGGTGTCTTGGCGAAGCCGAGTCCTCACGTGAGCAAGATGCTGACTATTTACGGTGAAAATTTCAGCAAGGCGGAGCCTGTTCACATCTTCTTTGGGTCCGAGCCCTCACCATATGTAGAGGTGAGGTGTACTGAGGTCCTTGGGTGCCTGCCACCAGAAAACCCGGTCGCCAAACGTCGACCGATTGTCATTGTACGCCCAGACGGCGTCGTATTCCCCTCGAGTGTAATGTTCCCTTAGCTTTGTTTCGCTATCTTCACTTTGATTCTCGTTAACGCTATTAGCAGCGTGGTCTGCTTGTTTGGATATGTTTTCAAGCACTCTCGTACTAGTAATTTCTTGTTGCTCGTCGTTGCTGTCAACACTGGATATCTCGTAGTTATTTGTACCCGCAATGGACTTGCCTTTTACTCGGTCGGAAGACTTATTATGTAGCCTCGTCACACATCTGTACTATCTATCGTTGTTCGGGCTCACAAATTTATATGCGATCATAGAGACTTTTTTTCGTGGCGTTGGCGGTCAAAGTTAACTTTGCGTTGGATTACGTTGTCGGTGGTCGGCACGTGGTCCGTATTTACTTATCACGCGCCGACGCAGCGCACATTTGACAGACGTGAGGCTCTCTTTTCTTCTTTCATCTGACTCGCAGGGAATTTCAGGCTCATTCAGTTCACCCCTGGTTGGAAGTGTTTACGGCCCTGTTATTCGGCCTTGTTCGGCGTCCGACCTTCCCCCATTGCGCCCTACCGTAATCGACCACCGAGACTAACGAAAGGCGAGGAAGGACACCATCAGATTCCCCAGTTCCTTATCACCCCACAGATCAGTCACCATCAATTTATGCAATGACGAACGCGTGGGCGCCATCACCCTCCCCATCATTGGATGCCTTTGAATCCACCTCCTCCACCGCCTCCGTCTTGTTAGTGGGCTGGCATGTCGCTTCCACACTTCCGAGTCGCCTTTGGGACGCGTACGTGGCATACTTGTGGTCTTATCAGCCCAGTTCGTGGGTCGGTCGCGTGGCGTCGTCATTCCGGATCTTGGCGATCATACTTGTCCTCCCTGTTGTGCTCTTGACACTTCTGGTGCGTCCATCCACTCTCTCGTCTCGGCCCTCCCTTTTTCTTTCGTAATGGATTCGTTTTAATTGAATAATAATTTTTTGGGGGCCTCGTGTCGAACTTGGAAATGGATGGCCCACGGTCCGTTGCACTAATTAACCTTATTTTATGATTCATGCGTGTTTTTTGCACATTGTCAAAGGTCCATCTTTTTCCAAGCCTTTTCAGACAACCTCTATATCTCCGCTTTAACGAGAGATATTTCACCGCCATTTCGTATCGTACCGTAGCGTTGTCGTGTTCGTGGCCCCGCCATCACTTTCATATTCGCGTTCCCCGTTTCTCTTTTCTCTTTTTCTTTTCTCTCTTCTTCTGTTCACTAACGCCTCCCCTTTTTTTTCTGGCTTCTCCCGGCTAATTGGTGCACGCACGTCACTTCTCTTCGAACCACGATCACAGGACGTGACCTCGTACGTGATCGTACGCACCCTCGGCGTCGTCGAGGACGTCAAAGCCTCTACAAGCGACGCCCATACCATCGCCGATAGCGACCGATCGAATGCCGTTGCCGTTGAAACGCCTGCGATAGCGGTAGTGCCGACATTGTGTAGATGCGAGTCCGAGGAGGCGTCCTTGTCCTCAAGCTCGCCGCGTGACGCCGAGGGACGCCTCGCGCCCGAGGGAGACGGGGTACTAGGGCGGCTGCGCGTACGCGCGCGCGAGCCTGAGCGTGTGTGCGGGGGCACGCCTGCACAGGCTGGCGGAGGTGCGCACCGCGGTCTAGGTCTGGCGTTGGGTCAGAATCGGCAGATGGGGGTCGGTTTCGGGTTGGCGGATAGGGGTGGGGGTGAGGGTGGGTCGGACGCGTCGCCGCGGGCGTACTACTTTGCGGGGGACGCGGATTTGCGGTTAGCTGGCGAGGGGGTTTTTTCGCCTGCGGTGTCGATGCCGCCGTCGCCGCTCACCCCACATTTGCCGATGCACGCGTTGGGTGAGGGTGATGGGAGGAGTTCGGGCCAGGCGAGCGAGGAGGAAGGTATCGTGTTGAGGAGGCGTGTGCAGGGCGTACGAGGGGACACGTTGCGTTCTTGACGCATTTTTCTGTTTCTTTTTTTTTGGTCAGTGGGGATTCGGAACTCGTCATTCTGTTTCGAGGCATGTTACAAAAAAAAAAGACGAACGTATAGACGAAGCTATGGTATAAACGACGAACGCCACGACGGATCTCAAAAGAGAACGAGCTAGAGCTACAACGATGACACGTAGGTAACGTCAAAAGAAACGCAAAACGACGAACGCCACGAAAAGAAAAAGCAAAGGCGACGAGGGAAATAAACTAGTCGATCCCAAAAGCACATGATCGCCCATCAGTAGAATCGGAGCTGATCCCGCGTAAAGACGGGCGGTTTCCAAATGAGATGTTCAGGATGGATTCGTCGTCTGCGTTTGCTTCGCACTTTCTCGTGCTTCTCGAGCACGGCGTCCGACAAACAAATGATGTGTTGGCCTTTAAAGTGCCTGAATAATTGCAGCGTCGTGCACCTGAATTTTGATGGCATCAGATACCAGGGGTCTAGGGTGTTATCCACTCACGTATTCATAACGTCCGCGTGCGTTATGGACGTCTTTTGGGCGATATCATCCACGCTTAGCTCGTCAGTCGCATTGATGAGAAGCTCCACGATAACTTCCGCCCAATATGCCCTGTATGATAGGAGTCCTAGATCGCTCAACGGCTTTTCAGGGCTGCCCAGCTTTCCTTCCTTCTTGCTGAGTTCGTACGAGAACTCGATGAGCACTTTGCCATGGCCATGGCGTTGATGTTGCGGGAGCGTCAGTATGCAGGCTACGTTGTAGTTTTCTGCGGATTCTTTCTCTTTGGAGAAGTAGCCGATGATGTGGCAACCAGTGGAATCCCGTTGGGTCTGCGCAAGGTCGGCGATTAGTGGTGGCTGATTGCACAGGTTGTATGCTCACCATGACATAATACATGAAAGGGGTAACATCATAGTACAAAGTTTTACTGTGCAACGTGGTTCAAGTGGGGTACACATTGGCAGAGAAGATAGGACACATACTGATCTAGAAAGCATTTCGATAAGAGACTGAGGTTTCTGCACCATGTTAACTGGCGTTTCCCATCCAGTTCAAAAAAGGATATATCCTCATGTCGGTATATTTCGTTGCCTGGGGGATGAAGCATAGTACACCGATGACGATGCCGGGACAACATCATCGGGGATGGGAAATACGATAGACAGAATTCGCAAATGTACAGCACCGGTAGATGCGCGTACTCCTTGGGATAGGGACTAAAGTACCACGCATCGACTTCGTGTTTGCCGATCTGGAGCCGATTGAGGTTCTTCACGCGCGCGATTTCTGAGATGGACTGCGTCATGGAGCCCGAGGTTCGAAGTTTCTCGATCTCTTGTTCTTTGCTGAACGCGGAGAGGGGCGGCGGGGGTTCGGGCGGGGTACCGTTGACGCTGAGCTCAAAGGTGTCGCTCTCAGCTTCACCTTCGGCGTCGACGTCCATTTCGCCTTCGGCATCAAGGTCTTCGTCGTCAGGCTCCTCTTCCTCCTCCTCTTCCTGTTCTTCGTGAAGGGACTTGCGTTTGAGAGACGGCACGGGCGATGGCGATGTATATCCAGCACGCCCTGTACCTGGTCCGGGCGTTGAAGCTGGCGTTGGTGATGCAGCCGCGGCCGCATTAGCAGTTGCCTTCTTAAGAAGCGATTGCGAGCGGGGCATTTTGCCTGGCGCTTTCTGCATCCCAGGCCCTGCTTTCTTGCCCTGTGGCGGCTTAGGACGGGGCCATTCCAAATCACGACTGAGGACCAGCCGCGAACCGGTAACCCACTCGTCCAATCGTTTGTTGAACTGGTCCCAATGGACGAAGAACTCCCATTTATCCTCGAGTTTGAGTTCGGGTTCTTCTTCTTTGATGCTCCCGCGGGTGGTACGCCGTCCGGCAGCAGCGACAGCGACGGCATATGGGTTCACGGGCTTGTCGCGAATAGATAGGATTTCCGCAAGGCGTTCTTCTTCGCCGCCGTCTGACGTCGGTCTGCGAATGTAGATCTTACATCCGACTGTGACCATCTGCCATGGTATGATGAGTCAGCAACGTGTGGTTGCTTGCGTGGCCCTTTGGGGTGTGAAAAAAAAAGGTAGACTGACTTGTATCGAGTACAATCCTCCTGGCGTCGTCGGAGCGGGCTCTTGTGAGCCTTCATGGCTGGCATGGGCTGAAACCATGTTCAAAGACTGGTTGTGGAATCGGAACAAGTCGTTCAACTCCTACTGACCGAGTCAGGTTGAAGATGACTAAGCAAGGCGACTTGCCACTGCAAAGTATCATTTAATTATCTATCAGTGCACCTCCTTCTCCGCTCTAGCCTCTAAGACCACGGTACGTAATCTATTATAGTGAAGAAGGTCCTGGCGCATCTCTCCGAGTACCGTAACCACCCGAAGTGGCTAGAACGAACGATGATAATTGTTTGCAATAGGTTGTTGAACGCCCGAGCCGCTTCTAGCGTGACTGGAATGGCTAAACATACCCCAGTGACTGTGCAATACCCCTCGTAATGCGCATCATTGGCAGTGCTCACAGTACGACATGACGTTCGACAATATATCGCCCTTTGGATCGTTCATCAAAGTACCTGATGTCGTCCCGTATGTGGTTTTATTGCTCATTGTTCTACATAGGTAAACATGTGCCCATTTGGAGATGTCGAAAAATAAAGCCAATACCCAAGGAAAGTCATCCGAATGTGGGCTAGTGCGAGTGGCGGCCGACTTTCTAATATTCGTGATGACGTAGGGTTAAGTGCCACGACAGGTCTTCTGATATGATGCCCCTCGTTCCAGGTGGGAAAAAATGAACAACTCCAGTAACGACAACTCGGACGTTGCATTGGCAACGTCGTCGTGCCTCAGCTTGTTGACGGTGGCGAACCGTTACTCTCTATGTCACAACTCACAATCTGTACGTGCACCATCTTTCTCTGCGCTCCTCTGCAACGCACGCGCGCGCGGCGTCTTGGAAGAACTCATTCCCCTGCACACGTGTCATCATGCGCTGGGTGTAGAATGGAGATTGCCGCGGACCCTCCACTCGCAGGTGCTAAAGTGCAAGGTTAAGTTCAGCAGGTTTAGACGTGTTAACCATATATGTCGAACTGCGTTACCCGAGTCATGGCATGGTTTGGAGTTGACACGGATCCGCCAGATTCGAAAGCGAACTCCACATGATGCTCCCAGGGTCGAAGCATGTTCGCTGTCACGGTTCACCTGTCAGTTCATTCAATGTTCGTGCCGGAACGGTCCATTCTCTTTGGTATGAAATAAGGTTGTTGTACTGTGCGTGTCTGCGAATTTTTTGGGAGAATATGTGATAGCCGAGTTGACTTGCCTCTATCCAGGCCACTCCGTTCCCACGGATTCATTCCGCATCTCGGGACCTTCCTCCGTCGCGTAATCGTGTCCTCCGTGCCGGAGCGTCATAGATAAGTTGTTCTACGGCCGAATATCTGATCTAATCTACAGCCATGCGGTGCGGAGACATCCCTGCCCAAGTTTTCGCACGGATGATATGGTGCCATACGGGGCGTTACTAGCACACTGTGCGCTTCGACCTATGCTCCTGTTTCATCCGTGTCACCTTGTCAGGCATAACACTCCCATTCGCTTTGTATCTAATCCTGCCTGGTTTTCTGCGTACATCCGGGTTCCGGGTGGGGAGATGAAGAATGCTGGCAGTGTGTCTCAGGGCTTGAGCTCCATGCAACGTGCCAACCGAACCCTGTCTTCAGCCCTTTTTTCAGGGTAACCAAACTGCGCAGTGCCCAGCAACCACCGGAAGGAGAACCGCCTCCACTCTTCGCAACGCCTGCATTTTTACAGTTGGCGATCGCGTCCAGCAGACAGCCTCGTGCCAGTACATCTTTTTTACCCTGCCATCCATACTCCCGTCATTTTGCGAACCTGCCAAGCCTCCATTCGAGTCCCGGTTAGAGCCCATAGAGGGGGAGAAAGGGCCGACTTTGCCTAGCGAGTCCCTATTTGGTGAACAGTCTCTTGAACACGTTCAAAGACAGGCACAACCACACGAGATCGGACTTGCGTTCATGCCGTTCCGTATTCGGTTGGATTGTTCCGATGCAATGTCGATGAACGCGGTTTCGAGCAGAGCCATCGTGATGGCGTTCCAAAGTGGGTTCACACTGCCTTGTCTATCTTGAGGTTGCCTTGGTATGATGTATATCATGTCGGCCGATGATGCGTTCGCGGGGGGCCGAGGAGTCTCGCGAGACGGGCACTTCGTCCGGCTGTGTCTCCTCATTGCTCACCGATCGGGTGCCCTTATCTGGCTTAGTTTGGACATGGGCGTAGAGCTCGTTGTCTGCCCACATGTACAGCTATCTGATGCTGTATGAATCTCGAACTATGCCAAGAGAGAGTGCGCCATGAGGCAGAGATAGTACTAGTACCCATTTCGAACAAAGGTACATTGTCCAACAAAACTTTGTTTGCGCAGTGCTGACGCCGCTGATGTTATCCCGAGACAGTCCGTCGTTTGTGGCCAAGGCACGCGACGGTAGGTTCCTCGCCCCCTTTCTCTCGTTATATTCTCGGGTCTGTTCTGATGTGCCTAGCGACGTATAGAGGTGCGCCACTGACAACAAGCACTTAGACGCACTAATCCCTGTCGTGACTGTTCCTATGACTACTCGATTAACTCACCCCGCACCCATATACGGTTTGCAAACCGATTTGTTCAATGTGCTGATGGCTGGTTTTCGTGATTTTTGGCCCTTGGCAATCTCTTGCAGCTCGGCGACTTGAATCTTGATGCGGGCAACGTCATGATGACTCGTTGCGGCCTGGCCCTGCCGTAGGTGACAAGATCCCCCTGCTGGAGAACAGCCCGAGTAGCGGTACAGCCCGCTTTGGCATAGGTACCTTGCCTTGGGACGTGGAAGTCTCGGCGGCAACCATGCAAGTGACGGTCTCTGTAGGGTCAATGTTTTTTATTCAGTTTTTTTTCTTTGGTCGTCGACCGCGAGGGAGCTGGCAAGTTCGTCACGGCGTCCAAAGCCTCTTTCGTCAGGGAGAGCCAAGACTCCGGCCGTCAGCCAGCCACCGAAGTTCAATGGCATTGTAGTAGGTGTTCCACGCCACAGACACGAATGATCCGGACACGATTCCAGTCTCTAGTGGTTCTTTGATTACAGCCGTTACAGCCGCCCAGATTGTGCCGTGCGCCCGTCATCTTGGAATCATCTGTTTCCAGTCTGATATCTGTAAAACAAAGAACGTGCAGATTGAAACCGAGGATCCATTTCCGAGATACGGAGTACTAACGTGTGATGACACCTGTACTGTATCGAGCGTCGTGTTTACTTCCAGACCGTTCGAACAATCCAACTACTGTTCGGCTCCACCGAGAATTCGAGACTGTGATTCACCATCCCAACCTTGCCTTCATAGCACCAGCTTTCAAACCATCATCAGAGCGTGCAATGGGTTACATTCCCGCCATCATGGTATCCCCTGTACCGATGATGTTGAACTCAGCAACGACGGCCGCCAATTGTGAGCCTCGTGAAGCACATTTTTCCAGAGCTTATGACATACCTCGGTCACCATTCCTTTACCGATCTATACAGACGGCGGATATGAATCGCGATGCCAGCAAAGAAATCCATCGAATCTACGCCACGTATGTATGGCAGCGTCAACCTAGAGGTGTGCCAGTCCGTTGGACGTATGTAATACTGCCCTGCGCTCTCCGGTCCGTGTCCCCGTCGAAGAAGAGTACTTCCAAACCCATGCGAATGTCAACTCGAGCAGTTCATGCCAACGCCCATACGATGGAGATGGACAACTCGTACGGTGCATGGCCACTACCCTTCCAATCCCAATCCGAGCAAGGGAACCCCCCTGACCAGGAAGTGGAACCACAGAAAACGATTTCATGTCGAGCTCGTTGATAGAGTCGCCAGCACCGGCCCGGGATATCTGATTCTGAATACGATGAGAATTCCAGCCTTTCGGAAAACGGGTCGGGTCCGTAGCCTAAAGTGCGAGAAAAGTGTTCCAACGATCGAGAATAGCATGGCGTTTGTTCATGTCGTGCATGTGAGAAAAGGAAAAGGAGCGAACCAAATCATGTGCCGGTTCTTTGAATGTACGGCACGCCCTGGCCCGAGCTCGCATATCTCAAGCAGACCGTCACAATGCATCGTGCATCGTGGAGGAAAAGACCGTGCGGTAACTAGAACTTGAAACAGAGGTCAGATTGACCAACGGTAGAAATGCTTAGCAGGGCTTGCCGCTCCCAAGCTTACACTCGGCGGAGTCGTCCGAATCACAACTCCGGGAGTATGAACGAAATGCACGGACCACCCGACCTCCGAATCTGAGAGCGAGATCACAAATGATTCCACTGGCTTCGACCACCTCTCATTTGAACACGATGCTAGTATTGTGCGTCCATCACACTGGCAACTGGAGGTCCTTGTAATTCGACGGTACGGCGATCATGATGAAGACTCACGTTTCTTACAAGGGCGTCGACAATGCAAGTGGCAGGACTGGTAGTAGCAACCAAGACCAAGTGTTCCGCGTACCTGACCAAGAGGCGTCCCTGATGTGCGCAACTCGAAACGTGGAGTTGAGGGCCGTTGTGTCTCAGTTGGCAGGATCTCGCACGGCACTCTCGTAGAACAACTCGTAACGACGCACCTACGTAGATATCTCCAAACCGAGGTCAAGACCCCGATCGCGCGTCGAAGGCGCCAACATGGAGGTCAGCGACGTGCACCACCATCTCGTCGACGGACTCCGTCATTGGATACTTGTAGACTCGGGCGACTTGAAAATAGATTGTCACCATGGACAAAGTTGCAAAATACAATCTAGGCGCCATACACAGGATGCACAATCTACAACAAAAATGAGGCGGGACCAGGACAGACAACAACTGGTCCGAGTCAAAAAAATGGACATGCGTCCCAGGTCGATGGAGACATCATTCCTCTCACCGACATCCAAGAATCACCTCATCGCAGCTTTCCAGCGCCTCACATACGCATCCAATCCTCACCACCAGCCCCTGCTTCCGGATTCAGGCATCATCGACACACGACGGTCGCCCACACACGATTCGCCAACGCTTACAATACACCTCCCGTCCCGGCCATTTCACCAACTTCTCGTTCGTCCACGCACTCAAACAACGGATCCTACCAAAGAACGCCTTGGTAACCAGCACGGCCTCTTGTTCGATCACTGAATCCACAACATCCACCAACAGCTGCGGCGACTCGAGCGGCGGTGGGAACTGGGCGTAATCCCGCGTGTCGACTACGAGCGCGAGGGACCTGAGAGAGGGACAGGTCCGCAAGAGTCGGACGAATCCGTTGGGAGTGATGCCGCCTTGGGTTTTCCAGCCCGTGTCCTTGTTGATGGAGAGGCGTTCCAAGCGGGGCCACGCAGACGCCAACACGAGCACGTCGTCGTCGTTCAGGTCGACCTTGCACATGGTGTCGATTACTACCTCACAGAGACGGTAAATGCGGTGAATGGCCGCAAGTCTTGCAAACCGAGCACAGGAGGGTCATCACCAAGAACCGGAGAAAGAAATATCATCGCCAGTGTGTTGATGGTGTCACCGGCACCGGACGTCTGAAGAGTGTCAAACAAGGAGAAGAGTTCCTGCCTGGAATACTGGCTGTGAACGGAGAAGGCAAATATCGTGAGAGCCGGCAGTCGGACCCAGGAGAGAAGGTGCGAGATATTTTCCCGCGATTGAGAACGCAAGATCAGGTCGTGCAGGTCGGAAAGGAAAAGGGGTGAGGTGATTGGTAAATTTGTGTTCAGCATAATTTTGAGTCGGTTGACTGCAGGTAGCTGTAATAGGTGCATAATAGCATCCGCATCCAAGTTGATGACATCACACTCCACACTCTGGAGGTTTCGCCACTGACGAATGCAATCTGAAACATACTTGTTCAATGCGTCGCCAGGATTGTTAGGCGAGCGGAGTTTGAGTCGTTTGAGATTTGGGCATGACTCGGGAAATAATCGTAGAGGACTCTCAATCCAATGAGACCCGAAGTTGACGGTGAGGGAAGTCAAGGATGGGAGAGGAAGGCACAAGAGGTATGCAGCTTTGAAGGTCATACAGCCGAAACGCAGGTGGCGGAGGTTTGGAAAGACTGGCTCAGCGGTAGGAGGGTTTGAGAGCATTGCAATGCATTTCGTGGACAATCCATTACCGATGTCCCGTAGTGACCAGATGCGACGTGTGTACGTTTGAAGGACATCCCACTCGGTTCGTGTAATCGGTCTACTAAAAGAATACGCTTGCTACACGGCCTAGTCAGTAAAGCATGAAGTCTGGTCTGGGGGAGCCTACCTACCCCGAGAAGAGATGGACCCATGAGTTGACACGCTTCTGGAACACATTGTGCTAGAGGGGAGAGGCATAACAGGTGTCGCCAGAGTACGTCTAGCGCTGGCTCTTTGAATGTGCGACATGTCCTAGCAAGAGCGAATAGATCACGTGAAGAGGAATGTTCACAAATGATCGAAATAATCTCGTGGACCTTGAGCGCGCAATGCATCGTGGAGAAAAGAGAATGCGCGTAGATCGGTGGACACAGTGAGTCGCTTGGGGGCTGACTTCAGTAAAGGAGCGACTCGGACTGATATATGCCTAAACAGCGTGTACTAGGTACACTGTAAGTGGCGGGAAACATGGATGGGACGGAACCGACTTACCCTCGTTCAGTTTGAAAGGGACGACTGGGAGGAGGATCATATCAAGGATGGCGTAACTCGATTGGAGTGCTACAATACGGCACGTGAGCAGTCACGAGACCAGGCTTTCGGTTTCTGACCGCGTCGCGATCTGCCCACCTATCGTACAAGACTAGCATTCGAGGTTCGAGTATATACAACAACAAAGGACCTCTTATTGAACACATAGCAATCAAGAAAACCAAAAAAATCAAAAAAACGACAAGCCTACAACCCCCACAAAAAAAACACAACGACCACGCCCTCACCCTGACGCGCGCAACTCCGCAATGACCTGCTCCTGCGCCCGCACCTTGTCGCGCAGGGCATCCTGCTCGGTTTCCAACGCCACGATCCGGCGTTGCTTCGCCTCTTCGCGCAGCATGAGCGCGCTGTTCTGACGCTCCAGGCGGTCGATGTAGCGGAGGGGATCGAGTGGACCTAATTCAGCCACGTTGGCTCTGAGGGACTCGACCGAGGCGAGCATCGAGCGCATGAGGGTCGTGATACGTTCACCAACGGTTGGGGGGTAAGTCGGGCCCTGTGAAGAGGATGGCATATCTTCGAGAGTTGTTTTAAGCGAGGACAGGGGTCCAATGAAGGGGTTTTCCTGTGGGGTGTTAGTACATGGTGAAATTGCTGGTGATTGCGTACCTCCACATCGACAAGTGCGTCTGATTGGCGCGCGCGTTGTTTTCCCTTGTGTTGAGTTGGAGTGACGGGTATGGGTTTACTGCTGCTGGCAAAGGGTTCTTTGCGGGTAGGAAAAGACCGGGGCGGGGTTAGTAACACGGAGTCGGATTTCTTCGGTGTAGACAGCCCGGCACCCAACTGGGAGTCTTGGGATGGGGGTAGACCGAGGAAACTGAACCGCGGACGGTACTCAGTGTCCCCAACTTCCGTTTCAGCGACGGGAGCCCAACCATGTGTGAATGGGAGCAAGTCTGGCTGCTCATCCTGGCGTCGGGCCTGCAAGCCAGCTTCAATGGCAGCAAGACGTACTTTTTTGCTGGGTGTGTCGGCGGGTGTTTGGGATAGACCCTTTTTTCGCTTTGAGGGGGTGGATTGGACGGGGCTGGCACGTGGAGTGGATAAGCCGCCCGAGGCCTTTTCTGGGTGATTCATAAGCGAGTTGTGACAGACCAGGAAAAGGGGATCATACTAAATATGGGGTCATCTGCCCATACTGATAGGGTTGTCAGTTTGGGAAAACAATGATGAAGAGAACTGACAAAAGAACTTGCATCGGGCTTGTGGTCTGCTGCACCTGTAATATCGACTGTTCGTGCTTATGAGGGGCGAGTTCGAGCGGGGTGGGCTGGACATACCGGTCTGGATTCGCATCCGACTGGCTTACAAGGGATTCAGCTTGTTCGCCGTGGAGACAGCGTACGATACCGTCGTTGCCCATGGGATGGGTCGACTGGACGACGATGGACGACATGCAAGGTTGAACTTGCTTAGTCACGTGACAAGAAGGGTGTTTTTACTCGTACGATGATTTCGGTGACGACGCGATACATTGCGCCTGCAGAGGCGACACAGCGGGCGCTGGGGGTGCAGGTGACGCGGTTGGTGGACTCGTACATGGTGTGGGTTGGAGAGACGGATGAGAGTGCAGAGACGGTGGAGAATGCGCCACGACGGGGGTCATTGTGCAAGGACTGGGCGTGTGCGATGCCGGTGAGTGATGGACCATCGAGAGATAAAGCAAAGCTCAGGGGGCGAGCAGGAGGGGTCTGCGACGACGGTGTATCGAACGGGTGGATCGGATGTAGCATGTGGCATGGCACAGCGACTGGGTGAGTCCATCGCAGACGTTGTCAACTACAAAGGACGACTTGCGCAGCCAGACGCGTTGGCAAGCCTGTGTTTCTGTCGGTGGACGTGGGGGCCGGAATGGTGTTGGCAGCTGAGATGGGCGTGTTGGCGACGTTGTTGGAAGGTTGAATTGTAATCTGTTTTGAACTCGGACGACGACGAGGAAGGGAACATGTCGGAACCGGAACTCGCCTACATGAACGACGCCAACGACGAGTTCGATCTACCCCGCTGGCACGAGCCCCTCTCCTCCTCGGCACAGGCAGCCCACGCAGCAGCACGCGCTTCTTACCTCTACCCCGCCGTCGGCCCGCCCCCGCCCCCCCCCCCCCCCCCCCCCCCCCCCCCAACCACACCCCCCCCCCCCCCACCCCACACCCCACCCCCACCCAAGCCCCA
>JBBPTZ010000061.1:27654-45687 GCA_038094315.1 Phylloporus cf. tubipes
GGCAGCACCAGCAGCAGAGACAGACACGCATCCAGCAGCCCTCCTACCTCGCCTCGGCTCTCAACCAGCTCTCCCGCAGCGCTTCTCTCGGCGCGTCTGCACGCCGCCACCATCACACAGACGATCTCGAGCGCGCCTTCAACGTCGACGCCCCCAACACCCTCTATCCAGCCGGCGTCACACCCGAACCATTCGCTGACATGTACTACAACGCCGCCCCAAAGCGCGCACCTCGCTCACCAATGCGTCTCGATCCACCCTCAACACCGTCCTATCCCTACTCGGATCCCATCTCCTCACACGCCCGATCACTCTCCCAATCGAAACCTGATTCGCCCTATCTCGACCCTTCCAGTCCACAGCCCCCCAAAAATGCTTCCTCGACGCCCTCGACGCCCCTCTCATTCGCTCACTATCCCCAAGAACAGGCTATGCTCGTCGACCCCGCACCACAGCACCGCCGTCGTGCCTCTGGCTTCAGGCGCATACGTGACACCCGCGACCTTCGCCCCTTTGTAAACACCCATCCCGCAGGAAGACGAATCGACGCAAACGGCATCGTCCTCTCCGTATGTCTCCCCCTCTACACACCCCTCTTTCTCACCCTTTTTTTTTCCAGCCCTTGCGGCAATTGACGACACATATCGTCGACACGTACCACATTTGCAACCCCCAGTTCCGCTACGAATCTGCACACAACCCCCGCCGCGTACTCACAAAGCCAAGCAAGCCTGCTCACAACGACGGTTTCGACAACGAGGACTATGACTATATCCTCTACGTCAACGACTGGCTCGGTAGCGAGGACGGTCACAAGTGCGTCCCTTCCCACTGTTGCATTTCTCTCTAACCCCTTGCAGTCGCTATCTCATCCTCGACATCCTCGGCCAAGGTACCTTTGGCCAGGTCGTCAAGTGCCAAAACATAAAGACAAACGAGATCGTTGCAGTCAAGGTTGTCAAGAACAAACCCGCCTACTTTAATCAGAGCATGATGGAGGTCACCATCCTCGAACTCGTTCGTCTCTCTCCCTCTCATCCCCTTTCGTCCCTTTCACTCCTCTCCAGCTCAACAATCAATGCGACCCCGCAGACGAACACCACATTTTGCGGCTCCGGGATTCCTTTATTCACCGCAATCACCTCTGTCTCGTCTTTGAACTCCTTTCTTCTAACCTCTACGAACTCATCAAACAAAATCAGTTCCAGGGCCTCAGCACGCAGCTCGTCAAGGTCTTTACTGCTCAGCTCTTGGACGCACTCACTGTCCTCAAGGACGCGCGCCTGATCCACTGCGATCTCAAACCGGAAAACATTCTCCTCAAATCGTGCGTATCCTCCCTCGCCCTATCTCCCCTCCTCATCCCCTTTTAGTCTTCAATCACCACAAATCAAAGTCATCGACTTTGGGTCCGCATGCCACGAACGACAGACAGTATACACCTATATCCAGTCCAGGTTCTACCGTTCACCCGAAGTCATCCTCGGTATTCCATATACATCTTCCATCGACATGTGGTCCTTGGGTTGCATTGCCGTCGAACTCTTTTTGGGCCTCCCTCTCTTCCCGGGAACGAGCGAGTATAATCAGATTACCCGCATAGTCGAAATGCTTGGGTGCGTTCACATGCCATTAATCGCGTCGGTTTCATCACATGTGTCACTCTAGGATGCCTCCTACCTACATGCTGGACATGGGGAAACAAACGAAACAATTCTTCGATTCCTACGTCGACGTGTATGGCCACAAAAAGTACCGGCTCAAAACCCTCGAGCAGTATTCGCGCGAGCACAACGCCAACGAGCAGCCCGGAAAACAATACTTCAAGGCCTCGACCCTGCCAGAGATCATCAACACCGCACCCATGCCTACCTTCAAGTCAACGACGCGGCAGGGCCACGAGATGGAAAAAGGTATGTGGTTTCGTAATCGACTGCCGTCCGTGCGAATCCGACCCCTCGATCAGAGCTCAACAATCGCGCGTCGTTTATCGACTTTTGTCAGGGTTTACTCAACCTGAACCCGATCGAGCGATGGTCTCCGCAACAGGCCAGGATGCATCCGTTCATCACTGGCGAAAAGTTTACCAAGCCATTCCAAGCAAGCCGTTTCTCTTACTCGTGGCACGACGTGCTGATGCCCCTTCTTAGCCGAATGGACATACCCCTCAAATGTCGTCTGCCTCTCCTTCCCAGGCCGATCCCAAGCGGCCGTATGGTGGTCTCGTCCCTTCACAGCCGAAAGGCACCAGGGCATACCAAGACGCGGCGTCGTACAATCAACATCTCGCGCAGCACCAGGCGTATACCGCGCAAGCCCAAGCTGCCTCGCAAGCCGCCAACAACGTCTTTCGCAATCCGTATATTTCTGGTCAACCCGGTCCTGCGGGGCAGCAGCAGGCATCAGGACAACCACCGCCACAGCCCGCGGGGACGGCGTACCAGACTGCGGCAGACGGTGCACCGTCGACGTATTCGACGCAGCAGACGCAGCCACCGCCGCCCCAGGCAACGCAGCATGCGTATGCATCCCAGTCGGGCGGTGCGGGCGGTGCCTTGGGGACGGGGTATCCATCTGGTACATCAACGTTGGCCGTGCCAGGTCTACTGAACCCGAACGCGCCGACGGGTGGGACGTCGTCGGGATACTACCCTAACGCGACACACGCGCGTCTGCGAGCCAACACGATCAACCACAGCGATGTGATTCCGCCGGCGCTGGCGCGGTTGCAGCACATGAACCAGGACGTGATCGCGGGACGGAACGCGTTGACACCTGTGTTGAACCGGGACGATGCGATGCGGGAGTGGGAGAGGCGACAAGCTGGGAAGCCGAGCGCTGCGCAGCCGTATCCGCAGTTGGAGTATTTGCAGCAGCAAGCCGAGTTGGCCGCTTCGGGTGGTCTTTCGGGGTGGTCTGCGAGTACGGGCGGAGGCGGAGGTGGGGGAGGGAGTGGTGCAGGGACGGGAACGGGACGGTACCAAGCGCCCCCGTCGAAATTGTCGCATTCGTATCAGCCGACGATCGTGGTGGACGACGATAGTCGACGGGAGGCGGTCATGTCCAACGTGCGGTCTGCGGCGCGCGGCGATGCTGGTCCGAGTACTGGGTATAATCCCTCGGCGATGGTGACGAGCCCTGCGCAGACGTATGCGGGAGGTGGGACAGGTGGGGCGGGCGGCGGAGGTGGACCGGGGCCGAGCGTGTCGAGCGTGTCGTCGACGTCAACCACAGCTTCGGCTACGGGCGCGGGCGGAGGCAGCACGGGAACGCGATATCCCCCGACGACGTACGCCCCTGCTGGGCAGCAACCGGCGTCGAGTTCGCCGTTTGACGCGCTGGGACAGCGGACGGACATTGGGACGATGTACGTGCCGTTGCAGCCGGATCAGTATTCGGGGTACGGCGGGACTGTGCGGACGCAGGCTACGTCGTTTTATGGGCCTGGCGTTGCTGGTGCGCAACGGAACCCGTTTGCGGGGGAGGCTGGGGGTGGTGTCGGCGTCGGCGTCGGCGTGGGACAAGGCCCCGGACACGGACACGGACACGGACATGGACACGCGCACGGACACGGGCAAGGGATGGGTACCAAGGACGCAAGGCGGATGAGCGGGATGGATATCTGGTCGAGATGAGGGGTGCGTTTTCGATGTTGTTGTTTTTCCTTACTTTCAACGCCATTTTTTTGTGATATCCATATTCATGTTCATACGCTCCCGACCCGGGCTGCATTGCTCTTCTTGTAGACGATTTGCGACGACACGACATGACGGCGCCTCGTGCGCGTACTGGTTTTCACTTGAATTTTTTCACTTCTTTTCCTCGCTCGCTCACGCACTCGTTGTTCTCGTTCTTGCGCGTCGTCTATCATTTACGAACACCACTTGATTCTCTCTCTGTCTCTCCTGCGCCCACTCGCTTTTTTTTGTCTAGTACCTCCATCTTTTTTTTTTACAAAGCAATATCATTTATATATCGAACCCGGGCTGGGGTACGTGTCTATGGTGTGATATTATCCCATTACCTCTTCTCTCTCTTTCCATGGTGCAAATATACTAATTGAGCACGTCGTCCCTGCGCGCGTACCGACCGAGCATCTCCTCGACCTCCCACGCGCCGGTCCAGAATTCGACGGTGCATTTGACGCGCGCGCGTTCCGCGGTGACGAGACGTTCAAGGGCGCGCGCACGTCTGCACAAGAGAACGTCGGACGATGTGAGACGAAGGACGGCGCAGAAATCGTTGGCGCCGTCGCCAATGTAGATGGTTCTTGTGAAAGTGTGGGGAGCGTGGGTGAGGTAGTGTGTGAGTTCTTGGCCTGCGTGTGTGGGGGGGGGTTGACGTGACGTGAGAAGGAGAGGGAGAGGGGCAAGGGACGGACCTTTGCACATGTTGGGTTCGCATCCGATTTGACAGCCGTGGGGGGGCGAGGAAGGGTCGATGCGGCGGCGGAGGACGAGGGTGGAGGGGCTGGAAGGGGAGAAGGAGGCGGGGTTGGTGATGAGGGTGTCGATGCAGTTTCGAATGCCTTGGTGCTGGTGACGCATGTGTGTGTTAGGTAAGTGGTGAGAGACCGAGACGGGGGACGAACCTCGAGGATGGTGTTGATGAAAAAGGTGTTGGCGTTGGAGAGAATGAAGATGGTCGTGTCGAGGCTGGTGGGTTCTTTGAGGCGCTGGATGGCGCGTTTCATCGCGGGGTGCTGGTCGGCTGTGAGTGTCGATCTAAATGCAACGGGGAGGGGACTGACGAATGGAATTTGGCGGAGGGCGTTTTCGATCTCTGATTGCCCGATGCCGCGTTCTTCTTTACCCAGCTCGCGCAGACACTCGGCGCTTCGGGAAAGGAGAGGAGGGGAGAGGTGTGTGAATCAGTGCGATCTGGGATGGGGGGTGGAGACGTACACGAGGTCGGTCCATTGGATGGTCTGAGCGGGCGCACGGGGTCGATCGCGCATTTTTCTGCGCAGATCGGGGGCGAGGACTTCAAAGACCCATCGATCCGAGTCTTGGTCTGCCATAGACCTTGGGGTGTATCAGTACGTCCGTCTCTAGTTTTCAAGGGTAACTCGCCAGTCAAAGTCGAATACGACGAGCTGTTTGCTGGTCGTCATGATGGGAATGAAGAATGCCGAGTTACCAACTTGATGTTACCTGAAGTACGAGTTTGAAAGTTAGACCTTACATAAAGTAGTGAAATACACATTTAGTAAATACATGAGAATGTAACAATAAGATTAGGGGCAACTTGAACTTGGCCCCTGCATATTAGGGGAATCCATCCTGCTTAGTATCCCCCAACAAGATTCTCCTACTACAAATCCTTAGAACACCTGCTCATCACAAGTCATGGAAGAGCCCAGTCTACATCTCAGCCAACAATTTGAAAACAGTAAGCCTTTAAGGCTTTTGTTCAAGGCTCCTCTCATACTGACCCTTTCATTTCTAGTGTCATTTGACCCAACTCTTGAAGACTTCATAAGCTCCTGCAAAAAAATCTCTGATACACTTAGGAGAAGATGTCCCATGCTTGCCTCTTCTACCTCCTCCCACCTTTCTGTCACTCCCTATAGATATGCTGAACGCTACTTTGATGATGACAAGAGCACTTTCATCTCTGCTGCTGAACAACTCTCTGCCTTCTATCCCAATGCCACCTGTGACTTCTATGGTGTCCCTAGCAATGCTCTGTGCATCTACAAGACTGGTGATGCTTGGCCTATACATACTGGTTCAGAGGCCCAGAGAATCATTCGAGAGGCTCATCCTGTTTATGGTCACCCTATGCAGCCCACATGGCTTGACATTGGCAAGCGCATTTACAACTTGCTGGATGACAACAATGTTAGCTGGACCTCAATTGATCCTCTTGCATTTGCAGAGGCAGGAAAAAAAATATCCAGTCCACTCCTCATCTGGATTGGGATAGTGCCTGGGTCTCTTGACTACACACTTGCCAATACAGTGGCCAATGCCATTACCTTCTTTCTCAGTCAATCTGGATTTAGTGGCTTTGAGATTGGGTTTCGTGAATCTCTTGTTACACCCTCTGGTGGTCCCATAATGCTTTCCTTCAATCCCTCCTATGATGCAATTGCAAAGTATCAGAAACCATTTACTCCCATTCTTGGCCTTTCAATTGCACCCTTAAAACCTTCCCACTATGAGGGCACTGGTGCTTTGTTTATTCGTAAAAGCAAGAACAGTGACCAGGTCTTTCTTCTCACCTGTGCTCATGTTGCTCTACCTCCTCCTGGTGAACGGGTTCACAAGACAATGAGATATCCTCTTGAGCAAGTTATTGCACTTGGAGACTCTGGCTATAATAGTGCCATTATGAGCATGATGTGTGCTATTGGTGATCTTGACCACTTGATCAAGTACTTGCATGACAATCTTTGCCATATGAATGACTATTGGGAGGGTGAGCCTATAGCTACTACCAAGAAGCGGAATGAGTACATGGCCTTAATGAAGAATGCAAAGGAGAGGATCATTGAAATTGACAAGTTCCGCACTAGCATTGTTCAAAAATGGACCATTCCTGATCAACGCATTATTGGCAAGGTCATCCATGTCAAGTCCACTGCTACCAATGCTGCACCTTCAAAGTTCACCCAAGACTGGGCTTTGATTGAGTTATACAAGGACAAGTTTGACTGGACTACATTCAAGGGTAACAAAATATATGTTGGTATGTCTTTATGTTGGCTAGTATTGTTCCATCAGTTTTTTTTAGTTGACTATATTCCCTCACAGGTGGCAACCTCTCACAGTTGGACTATTGCAAGATTATGTTTCCCAGGAATGAGGATATGGTCAACTATAAATATCCAAAAGATGGTCTTTTGCAGGCAAATGGCATCATCCAGGCCAGTGAAATTTACAATCCTCAGTGTCTTGATGCCAATGGGGAACCATGCCTCCTGGTTGTCAAGAATGGTCTTATGACAGGCACCACTATTGGCCGTGTCACTAGCATGGAATCTTTCATACGTATTTACAAGGAGAACAACATCAAGGAGACATCTGCTGAAATTGCAGTTCTTCCCTATGGCAATACAGAAGGACCTTTCTCAGCCACTGGTGACTCAGGTTCAATCATCCTGGACAGAAATGGCCACATCCTTGGAATGCTCACTGCAAGTGCTGGTACCACCAACAGAACTGATATTACCTATGTCACACCATACTGGTACCTTGATCAGGAAATCAAAAAATACTTTCCTGAGTACCTTCTCTATGAAATTGTTGAATAGGTTCAGGTTGTCAAGCTGTAATATCTATCACAACAATTTGAAACCTTTTTTCCTCCATCTTTTCTCTTTTCATCTCATCTCATTGTTATGCTAGGCCTTGAACAATTCAGTTACATAGCTCTTGCTTGATATCTCATCTTGATGCATCTCAGACATTTACACTGTACCTTTTGTGTCACTGTACTTTTACTATCTGCACTCCACAGATGTGGCAGCATTAAGGCTAAGATTATCAAAAAATGTCCCAGTACTGTCTGACCAACTTACATGTTTGATGAGCTGGAAGAGATGGAGGATGGAGGTCATGCTGTTGGATCAACCACACAGTGCCCATGGTGCTGTGATGTAGCATCTCAGAAACACTCTCCAAGGACAACTTGCCCACCAAGTTCAGGCATGTCAAGGATCAAATGTCATGGTGCCCTCATTGTAGAACTAACTTGCCAGTCAAAGTCGAATACGACGAGCTGTTTGTTGGTCGACATGGTGGGTTGCTCGGATGGCATAAACCTAATGCCGATTTACGTGGCTGTGCAAATAGAAACGTTGAATGCCGTCCGTCGTGTGTACTGCAAAGGCGGCGTACAAAAAGCTACCTGGCACGCTCGAACTCACGGACAGCCATCTCCAATGGACTCAGGACGGTAAAAAAGCTCCCTCTGTGCGCGTTCCCAACCAAGACGCCTCCTGTGAGCCCCGTCCAAAGTTGGCATGACTCACCCCGCTCACCCTTTACAGCCCTCTTTTGCAGCAAGGAGGGCGCCGCACAGGTCCGCCTCAAGCTCGGACTTGTCAACGACGACGTGGGGCACAACTTTACGTTCTTGGCGACTCCGCAGGATGTGGCGTGTCGGGAGCGGGAGTCGTTCAAGGCCGAGTTGACGAATATCATCAGTCGGAATCGAAGTGCGCCTGCTCCTGGAGCTGCTGCGCTCAAGGGACCCGTGGTGGCCGCGTCGACCCTCGCGCCTCTGAAAGCGGCGACACCCGCGACACTCTCCGCTTCGCGCGCATCGACATCGCGCGCCGCCTCTGTCGTGAGCGACGGTCGGACGCCCATTCTATCAGGCCAAGACGCGGCGACGGATTTCAGACTTCGAAAACGAGTGCTCCTCGCCAACGCGGAGTTGCTCGCCTTGCACAAGGAGCTCGTCATGGGCGGTCAGATCACTGAGGCGGAATTCTGGGACGGGAGAGAGGTGGGTGTGTTCTCCGCCATCCGCGCGTCATCGACATGGTTTACGCCCACTAGCACCTCTTGCTCGCAGAGGCAGCGACGGAGAGCCAAAAACGCGGCCGTCCAGGCCAGCTCGTCGACCCCCGCCCACAGACGGTCGAGGGCGGCGAAGTCAAAATCGTCATCACGCCACAGCTCGTACACGACATCTTTGAAGAATTTCCGGTCGTGGCGAAGGCGTACAACGACAACGTGCCAGGAAAGGTGACGTGTACGCGCACACGTGAACACATTGTTCGTGCTGACCATGCGTCTAGCTCTCGGAAGCAGAGTTTTGGAAACGCTACTTTCAGAGCAAGTTGTTCAATGCGCATCGGGCTTCTATTCGTTCGTCGGCGACCCAACACGTCGTCAAGGAGGATCCAATATTCGACAAGTATCTCGAAAAGGACGACGACGGTCTGTATCCACTATGACAGCTACTGGGCGGTCGTGCTCAGATGGCGCTAGAATTGGAACCTAGACGACCGAGAGACGAGGTGTCCGATCTGTATATCAGTCTGGGTGCTACACTCGAAGATCACGGGGAGGTGAGCTCGCGCGTGTCGCTCAGCGACGCCGACGCCGGCTAATGTACCACAGACAGGAAACGAGAGGGACGTCACCATGCAGGCTGGTCGTCAGCGCGGTGCACTTCCGCTCATTCGTAAATTCAACGAGCATTCAGAAAGACTACTCAACTCTGCGCTGTAAGTTGGCGTGCTTCTGTACCTGGGTTCTCATTAGTTCTCCAGAGGGGACGTGCCATGCAAGCGACGCCGAGTGGATACTGGGGACGGAGAGGTAACGGTGTTTTATACAATCGCGATCGTTGCTTGGACGCGTACAGGATACCTTTTCGGAAATCGAATATGACGACCTCCAAGACCATGAGGCCTCGCCTGGCATCCTCCTCGAAATGCAAGATCGTCGACGATATTTTGAAGGTCAACTGGGCAGGGTCGGGGCTACAAATGGCTCAGAGAGCTTGAGAGAAGTTCCCGACGTCGGGAAGGCGTTTAGAGAACTTTTGAACGGCGTCGACGACTGGCAAGGCGAATTCGGTCAAGTATGTCTACGTTCGTATGTGCGTACGACTGATCTTCCACGGGTCGGTAGCTCAAAATAGAGAAAAAATCGGGCGACGCGGCGTTGATGTCCATGACGCAAAACGTCGCTGCCCGGCTCGATACCAAGTCGAACAAGTGTTGGTGCGTCCTCGCCCTGCAACCGACCGATGCTCATCGCCGTACGTTGGACAGCCGATTTCCCTCCTGGGTTGTTCCATCAACTGACGACGTGTCAAACGGCCGCAAATGAGTTCCTCCGGCAATTCTGGACGTCGCTCTATCCACCCCCGTCCGACCTTCCCGCACCGACGACCTCCGCTACTCAACGGTCTGCTAAAGCGGCCAAGATGGCTGGGTACCTGGGGAGGACCCACGAAAAGGTGGATGCACTCGTGCGGGCTGCGGTGTTGGAGGGTGTCGAGGGACACCGGGTGACCGTGGTGAGTGCACGGTTATCTTGCGCATGTTTGGTCGTGCCGATGATGCGAGGCTGGCAGGCTATGAAACCGCTGATGGATGCTGTAGAACATGCATTGGCGTTTCATCGTGCGAGGGGCGGTAGTGGTGGTGGTAGTGGGGTTTCTGCGGGGGTCAAGTTGGTGTGAACCTGGCTTCGGATCACGTTGATTTGACGGAGTGTGTTATTATCGTGCCCATGGCACGGTGCTCGACCTGGGGTATGCTTGTTGTTACATCCACCCTCCCATGTTCATGTAATCTGGACATGGCTTGATGACGTATGTGCTACTGATGCATGCCCTGTTGATTTTTATGTGGTGGTTTATCTAAGAGCTCATTTCCACTTTCAGCATGTGTGTATTGTTCTTGGCTTCCACTATGGTGCACAAATAACAGATATTTCATAGTCTGAAAAGATTTTGCTCTTCTACCATGAAGTGATTGTTATGGGAACCCTTTCCTGCAAAGTTTAGTACCCCTTTCTGCTCCTGTTCTCACCCTATGTTATGCATAGCATGTTACGATTCACCCCTATTTTCCCTTTCTTCTCATGGACATCGCTTTCCTTTTCCCCTACAATGACTCCTTCCCCATCCATCGGCCGATATTACTCACCACTTACTCGTCATCGTTCCCCCTTTCACCAGTAGCATTTCTCTCTCACCTTAGTCATACTTCTTTGACATTGTTCCACAATGTTCCATTCCTATCTCGATGATAGTTTCCTTCTTCGTCCTTGGTCCGTGCACATTTCTCTTCCACTTAAATACTGGTCACACATACATGTATACTCTAAGCTATTTCTTTTTGGCAATCAACCAAGTAGTCTGCCTACTTCAAGTCTGTCTTGTTGTTTGCCTAGCGGAACTCCTCAATGTTCTCATCTCTCCATCCATCAACTACTAGTCAGGCCCACGCCTCTAGTCACTCTGTGTCCCATCAAGCCTACGCTTTGGTAGACATCGACCTTGTTGACCAAGACTACACTTGCTCCTACCCAGATCAAGCATAACATAGCATAGTATCAAATATGAGCATGGAATATTGAGAGTAAAGTTAATGTTCCATCCAATGTAGGCCAATGGGACAAGGAGTGTGCACTTAGGGGTTGTAGTTCAGGCACTAACTGTTTTGGTTTGATTGTCATGGCCTTCTCTTATTCTTCTTTTCTTACATGTCCCTACTTCTAGTTGGAAATTCCCATTTCCTGAATGGGAACATTATTTGCTTGTCATCTTGCCTGTATGCCAGGGTCTATTTCTTCTCTCTTTCAAATGATTCTACACTATTCTCTTTTTACAGCTATTTCCAGTAAGGATTGGCATTTTATATACTTTCTTATTGTTACTAGGCCTGAGCATGGATACACCAGCAAACCATCTCTAGATAGTATTGGATAGTGCTGGCTACCACACAAAGTCTGATAGCAAGATACCTAACTGGCTAGATCTAGTACAGATTGTCTTATACATTCTCTAGACTGGTCCAGCCTTGAGATAGGGTCATTGAAGATGCCAGTCACTGATGCTGGATAGACCTAGTACAGATTGTCCTATTCCTTTACTAGACTGGACTTGGTCAAGAAACACTGGTTACTAATGCTGAACAGGCTCAGACAGATTTGGAACAATCTAAATCTCAATTCTGCATTCAGAATATATTGGAACAATGACAAACAATATGAGAAAGAAAAACAACATCAGTTAAGATCAACATTGAAACCTTCCAACATGCTGGCCTGCTTAGCCTGCTTGATCATGGCACTGCTTGAAATTCAATCAGTTACAATATTGGATACCATATATGTCAGCATGTACCTTCTGAGTTTTGTTTAATAAATATATATTGCCTGTGTTTTTGCCTGGTGAATTGGATTGGTATTACACTTGTCAAATCTAAGATAGGGGCAGCAAGGCCCAACTCAGAAGGTGCTACTGGAGTAGAACACAACTGAGGTGTGTTATGACTTATTCTTTTCTCTTTACACTTGTCTTCCCATGTACTACTTGGCCCATCCAAGTGATATGTTGGACACTCTTTTCCCTTTAGCTGATTACTACAATACCAGATTACCCTTGTCACCCTATAGCCATTTGCCTGGTAATTAGCTTCCTTCCATTTGCTCTCCTTTATCTTGTGTCATTAATGCTTTGTCATGAATATTCTACAACATTCCATGATCTTCCATTTCTTGCTTATATAATCTTCCTTCCACTTAGTATATAAACCTGCTGCTTCTGTACAATAGTTCCCCACACTTGTCTTTTTTGTACCTCCACCTGAATCCAAGTGTCTCCTTTGTTCTCACCCCTTAGCCATGCTAAGGTCTTGTTCATACCTAGTCTTAGGCCTACTATTGAGTGGCCTCTGAGTTACTTTGACTGTTGTTATTGTGTAACTCCCCTTTGCCTTTGTCCCTTGGCAGCCCCAAGGTCCCTACATTTCCTTGCATACTGCAACAGATGCCTGCCACTAGGAATTTCCTAGGGTCCCTTCATCCCTTGCCCCTCATCTGTCAGGTTTAACAAGACTATGCTAGTCCCCACCAGGATCTATTGTAACAAGGTAAGAGTGAGAAGTTTGAAGGTTTAAATATTACAAGACATGTGCATGCTTAACTCCAGACAACTTTGGAGTGGAGTAGGTGAAATTAGGCATTCCACATCTGGAAAGGTGAAGAGTGTAGCAGCATGAGGTTGGGAGGAGTAGGGATGCCACCATGCTGCATGCGAGAAGATATAACATACCAGAAATGGTTTAAAGTGGTCTAAATGAGGAAAAGAAAGAAGGAAGATGAAATATCTCTGGAGTTGGTGCATATATGACTCCAGAGTTACCAGAATTATACTTTGACACTCCTACTTGAATGTAGTTGTAGTCCCATTGCCCTGATGAACTTCCAGTGTTGTTCTCATGCCAAGGTCTTGGTGAGGATGTTAGCCACCATGTCTTCAGTACAGCTTCCCCTTTTCCAACCAGGTCATTGTGAACAAAATAATATTTCTGTTGGATGTGCTTTGTCCAGGCACAGAATTGTGGATTGTGACTTAGAATAATGGCCACTTGATTGTCACAATAAAGGATTGTGGATCCGGTTTGCAGATGTTTGATTTCCTCAAAAAAGATGCACAGCCAGGCTAGATGTTGGCTGGCATTGCTAAGTCTAATATACTCCAATTCTGTAGATGATAGGGCTGCCATGCTTTATAATTTGCTTGATCATGAGATTGCTCCTTGACTGCTAAAGAAGATAAATCTGAAGATGAATCTGGAGTTGTTTGGATTTTGTGACCATTCAGCATCTGAAAAACTGTGAAAGTCCATATCCATTGAGACTTTGTTTCCATTGAAGCAGAGCTCCATGTCCATGGTCCCTTGGAGATAGCAGAGTGTCCTCTTTGCAGCATTCCAGTAACACCTTTTAAAAGCAGAGCTGAAATGTGAAACGACTAGCCTGCTAGGACCAATTGCTTACCAGAGCAAGTAGTAAGCCTTATACTTGAAATTGCTAGTGAGACTAGGAAAACTCCAAGAGAACAAGACTGGGGAAAATCCCTAATGCTCATCCTTGGCCTTTATATACTATTCCTATTGTTTACATTTGTATATGCTACATCTATGATATCCTGTGTTGGTGAACATGAGGAGTATGCATGCATCTAATAGAACTACTAGGATTAGGGTGCACACTGGTATCTGTTGTGTAGCCCCAATAATTCTGAGTTGTGTTGACTAGTTCTGACTTGTGCTTCATAGTCACCTTCTATATCAGGAAAGATGAGTCAGCCATGAGGATTACCATGAGGTGCTTATCTGTGGCATGCGGCGTCCTTGAGGTTGGTAAGGTTTGCACAGCCATGCACTGCTTGGATACAGCTGGGCACTGCTGCAGGGGCTGGGTAAGCACTGCTTTAGCACAGGTATTTGCACAGCCTTGTACTGCCGCACAGTGCCTTGATGACTTGTTCTGACTTTAGTTGGCTAAGTCCATATTGGGGTTTTAGATGTCAGGATAAATGTAGACATTGCATAGTTAATGCAGTATCGAGTGTAAAAGGCCAGGAAAATTAGGGAAAAACAGGGGTAAAATAGGGTGATCGTAACAAAATGGCTGAGTGTTCCAATAGAGTAGGCTAAGTCTGGTCACATTCCCAACATAAGATACATGTGTGATCCTATGACAGTTAGGTAGGATATCTTGGTTCCAGTTATTGTCATTTCCAATACAGTGGAGTTGTTCTTTGGATCTGTCACAGAAAGCAAGAGATTATGGACCATGGGTGTTTGACATGGGGTGGAGTTTGCCATTTTGGTGTGTTGAAGGACATTTTCTGTGTATTGTGTTTGTAACAGAGAAATGATGTGGAGCTTTTGGTCACAGTGGAGTTTGACTTTGAGGATGAACTTGGCTTCTCCAAGATCATGCATTTTAAAGGTTGATGAAAGGAAGACCTTTATGGAGTTCATGAATGATCAGGTACTGGCAGTGAGAAGGAGGTCATCAACATAGACAACAAGGAAGCAAACCTGTTCACTTTTTTGAATGACATACAAACAGGTCTCTGCATTTAGACAAGTAAATCCAAGTTCTCCTAGCTTTTTGTTCAAAGTTTTGTTCCATATCTGACCTGTCTGTTTAAGTCCATATAGCAATCTCCAGAGTCTTCAGCAGTATCTGGGTTGTATTAGAATGCCCTTCAAAGGCAGGAGGTATTGGAAATCTGACATTTTATACTTAGCATTTCCTAATTTTGCTCTATATGATTCATTGGTTACATTATGATAACCTTTTTAGACATTAGCTATCTTTCATGTTCTAGACTCTTTCTTTTTATATTCATGTGTCATCATGCTGATGTCACACTCTTCTAGAACATTCCATATAAGTCCTTATGACTTATATTGTGGAGTGGTGAAGCTAGTGCTCCACTTATTTCAAATATGAGGCTGTGCTTGGGAATTGATGATGCAATAGGGGACCAATGGCATTTAGCTCTTATCTTATTCAAACTCAGATGATACATAAATACAAACAATATTTCTACAGTATATAAGGACCTCATGTGTTATGATTTATTCTTTTCCCCTATATTGTCTTCTTTACTACCACTATTTTCCTCTTCTTAGACACTTTCTCTGACCTCTTGAGTATATATCTTGTCTTTGTAAGCCCACCATTACTTTGACTTCTTATGGTATCACTGCTTGTACCTCAACTCATGCTTACCTTATGAGAAAGACCTCTTGACAACATTGTACCATTAGTACTTAGCCCTTACTGTAGTTGCTTGGATTCCTTGCCTTGTATCTTGAACTATCACTTGAATCCAAGCACCCCCTTGTTCTGCTCCCTTAGCCATGCTAAGGCCTCGTCTCCTTTAAGCCTTAGGCCTTTTTCTGATTGGCCTCTGTGTTGCTTTGACTGTCATCATTGTGCAACATCCTTTAGTCCTCAAATGCCTCAACACCTGTGAGGTTGCCATGTCTTCCTGCATATTGCAACAGATGCCTGTTGCTAGGAAATCCCTAGGATCCTTCATCCCTCATCCTTTAAGTCTATCAAAACTATATTAGTCTCTCTCTGGGCCTATTGTAACATCATGTATTGTCTTCCTTTCCTTTAACCAAGCTTATACCTCTTCTACTCTCACCACTTAAGAAGACCACCAAAGTTCTTTGAATGCATCTCAGCACTATCAATGAGTATCTTCCCCTCACTGCTCCCTTCACTGTTGTCTCTGCACCATTTGGAAAGTAGCACTTCTAAAAGAAGGTACAGTTTCTCTTCTAATTCTCCATTCAAGTATGTGGTTGAGATGTCCATTTGGTCAAGTTCCAGGTTGTGTTTTGAAGCTAAGGCTATAATGGTCTGGATGGAGTCTAGGTTGGCTACCAGAGCAAAGACTTCTTGGTAGTCCATCTTTTCTTTTTAAATGAACACCTGGGCAATAATTTGGACCTTGTATTTGTCAACATTTCCATTCTCATTGTGTTTTAATGTGGAACACCAGCTTGGAGGTAATTGGAGTTTTTCCCTTGGGTAATGGAACTGTCTCATACATGTGGTTCACATTTAGACTCAGGAGTTCCTCCTCCACTGTGGACTTCCATAGGTTAGTGTCTAATCTGCTGTAAGCTTCCTTTATGGTCTTTGGAAGGTCCTTTCTGGTGGGTCTGTGGGCAGTTCCAGTAAAAATCTGTTCCTGTAGGTCATTGTTCATGCTGAAAAATGCACCAGGTATGTTGGAGATCTCAGTTGGGCTTTTTTCATTGGACTCCAGGGGTCCTAGCACATCCTCTATTTCCACTTCATTGGTGGAATCTTCTGGCTTCCTCCATTTTCTCTGAGCTTTTTCATTTAAGGTTTGCTGGTAGTCCTAATTTTTGTTTGCAGGTCTACATGTGCAGTTGCTCCTGCACACTTTTGCAATTAACTTTATGAAAGGACATGTTAGAGTTGAAGGTCAAGTTCTAGTTTGTACAGAGGTTGTCTCTGAGGTTATCTTTGAGGTTGAAGGTTGGAGGTGGAGTTGGCTAAGTTTGTCTGCTAGATCCAACATGTTGTTTATTTTGTCAAGAGTCTTTCCCATTGAATTTGGAGGAATTGCAGGGGTATCATTGTCTTTCTCCTCATTTGGGGTTTGGTCAGACATTTGGGCCTTGTTTATGATAAGTCCCTTTCACTGACCCTTGGATGCACAAGTCCAGGGGGCAGTTTTGGAGTTTGAAATGGTGGTGGATTTGTTAAAGGTGACATGTTGGCTGGAGATGACTGTCCAGGGTTCCAAGTCAAGGAGTTTGTAGGCTTGTTGGCCATATGTGTATCCCAGCATGACACATCTTCATTCATGTGACCAGAATTTTCTCTTGAATTGCTTCTTTGGGATTAATTCATATGTAATACATTTAAAAGGTTGGAATAGAGTTGGATCAATGTTTCATCCAAATAATTTGTGGTACAGTGTGTCTCCATTTAGTGTGGAGATCAGGCTTCTTGTGGAGATGTAGGATGTTGTGGACATCACATCAGTCCAGAATGATTTTGGGAGTTTTGAGTCTTTAAGCATGGAGTTGGCAAGGAGTGAAAGTGTTTGATTCATGCACTCTGCTAGTCTGTTTTGTTTTGAAGTGTATGGAGCAAAGGTCTTTAGGATGTGTTACAATAGGCCCTGGCAGGGACTAATGTAGTCTCATTGGACCTGATGGATGAGGGACAAAAAACAAGGGGACTCTAGAAAATTTCTAATGGTGGACATCTGTTGTAATGTACAGGGAGATGTGGGAACCTTGGGGCTGCCAAGGGATGAGGATGAAAGGAAGTTATGCAATGATGATGGTTGAAGTAACTCAGAGGCCACTCAATAGTAGACCTAAGACTAAGTGAGGACAAGGCCTTAGCATGGCTAAGAGGCAAGGACAAAAGAGCACTTGGATTTAGGTGGATGTATAAGAAAGACAAGTGTAGGGAACTATTGTACAGGAGCAGTGGGTTTATATACTAAGTAAAAGGAAGATTACATAAGTGAGAAATGGAAGGTCATGGAATGTTGTGGAACATTCACGACAAAGTGTCAATGACAAAAGATAAGAAGAGCAAATGGGAGGAAGCTGATTACCATGCAAATGGCTATAGGGCAATAGGGGCAATCAGGTATTGTAGTAATCAGCTGAAGAGGAAAGAGTGTCCAATGTGTTGCCAGGATAGGCTGAGTAGTACATGAAGAGACAAGTATAAGGGAAAAGAATGGGTTGTAACAGGATGGTCCCATTGCTCCTGAGTGTATCTTTGAAATTTTTGTTTGTATACTCTCCCCCCCTGTTGCTCTGGATAAACTGAATGTGCAAATCTGAAAAACATTCCAATTCAATTTCCATGCAGAAGAAACTTTGGGTGTTGGCCTTTCATCAGAGGTAGGTATCATGAACCTTACTTTTCTTTTGGAGAAAGTAAATCCAAGGAAAACAAATATAGTCATCCACAATTAGTAGCCAATACTGGTAATCTTCCCTGGTCTGTGGAGTTATCAGAC
>JBBPTZ010000062.1:0-22401 GCA_038094315.1 Phylloporus cf. tubipes
CGAAAGCCCTATGGGCTTACAATTCTGACGCTCAACTTTACCACCCTCCCGATCGAATTCGGTATCCGAGAAGCTGATTGGGAAATCAATACAAGGCAGGCAGTTGGCGCAAATCAGGTCTCAGAGGGGGATCATTGAATGGCTCGGCGAATAATGATTGTCGCAAGTGTACCGTGTCCTGTGTTGATGATGTGATCTTGGTGTACAACATGCTCGCTTCTGTCTTTCTAATACCATGCCACACAAATCAAGTAACCAACTTGCATACTATGTTTACAACTGGTTCACCGGTCCCGGTCATTGGTCTCTGGTAACATTTGCTTGCACTCTCGTATATCTCTGACCAGTTCGATCCGAGATTGATGCGGCGATCAAAAGTTATGGCGTCGCGTTGCTAAGCGTCTCCGTGTGTCTCAGTACAGCGCCCTGAAGTTGGGGACCATCATGCCATCACGGATGTTGGATGATATCGCACCCGGTCACTGCGGATGGGTTGTGCTACAGTAACTCGGAGCTACTGATCTTTATTCGCCCGGTAACGCACCGATCTTTTCAATGAGTCGAACCCACTGATGCCGTTGCCGCCCAAGCGTGACTACGCTTACCAGACAATCATTAGAACCCTGCACAGCTGTATTTTTGTTCTGGCATCGACCTGACTCGGACATGAGTCAATACAGCGACTCAAAAATGTAGAGTTCGTGGATTTCATGCTTGCAAGTGAAGAAACTGCTGTAGACGAGGAGTCGACGGATTCTCTTGGCACTGGTTGCGGTGTTGATCAGGCGGTTTTACGACGACGACGGCGCCTGGCCGTGGAGTGAGTAAAGTCACGTGTATACCAACTTGAAACTCTTCCAACTGATTGATAACTAGAGACGAGGCTATCCTCGGCTACCTTCTGATTCAGAGGATGGCGACCACAAGCCACAAAATTCAGGGTCGGCGAGTTTCACATGTGCTCATACTTCAAAGATCATTTCTGAATGTTCGCCTGCAAGTGGTCTCTTGCGTGGGAGTTATAACGACACCTTCGACCCTTATAAATAGGCGATTCGGATATGCGGGAGCCCGCATAAGTCTGCGTGCGCTGCCCACCATCCGAGCTCGCTATGCTTCCCGCGTCATTCGTTTCGCTGGTGGCCATATTGCTTGCTCTACTTTCCAGTGCAGAACCCGCCGTGAGCTCGTATGCCGTTCACGAAAAACGCACCTACCTCCCCCCCGGTTGGAGTCGAACGAAACGTCACAATCCTACATCAGCCATTCCCTTGCGGTTCGCATTGAAGCAGAATAACATTGAAGTCATTGGAAAATACCTCTACGACGTGTCTCATCCCCAATCCCCTAGTTATGGCAAACATTGGAGTTCAAAAGACATTGCGGATACATTCTCCCCGAGCGACGAGACGGTTGGCACTGTCCGTAGTTGGTTGATTGCGAGCGGAATTGGCGAAGAACGAATTACCCTGGGTCGTTCCAAAGGATGGATCCACGTGGATGCGACTGTCGAGGAAGCGGAGCAGCTGATGCAAACCGAGTACAGCGTATACAGACACACATCTGGCAAAAACCACGTGGGTGAGTTAAAATGTTGGCTGAGTCGAGATAAGTTGATACGAGGATGACCAGCTTGCGAGGTATACCACCTTCCTGAGCACGTCCGACCTCACGTCGACTTCATTACTCCGACTGTACACTTCGATGCTAGGCTGCCCCGTCGGTCTGATGAGCAATCTACGTTGGCGGCTCGTCATATCACAAGATCTCGTTTTCCTGTCTCCCCAGAGATATCCAACGTTTCGGGGCTCATTAGTGAGCTGGAAGAGTGCAATAAATCTATCACTCCGATCTGTCTTCGAACACTGTATGACTTCTTCTACGAGCCTGTTGCTGCGGACAAAAACAGCTTTGGTGTTAGTCAGTGGACAGTTCTCTGCATGTTCCCGAATTTTTGCTCATGTGCGATTATATTTGTTGTACTGCAGCGGAATATACCCCACAGGCTTACCTGCAGAGTGATCTAGAGATGTTCGCTAGGAACTACTCCACTGACCTTATTGGCAAGGAGCCTATGTTGGTTTCGATCGATGGTGGTAGGCACGTCCTGACCGAGATATGCGCAGCTGCTCACACTTTATCATAGGTTATCTGCAGACCACAAACCAGACTTCGGATGCTAATGGGGAGTCAAACCTAGACGTCCAATATGCTATGGCCATGGTCACTGGAAAGCAAACGGTGACGCTCTATCAAGCGGGTGACCTGGCGCAGGGTGCGATCCCACTTTCATATATCGTGTCAGGTGTCTAACCGGGTATGACTGGGCAGGCGCATCGTACAATAATTTCCTGGATGCTATCGATGGCAGTTATTGTACCGCCCCGGGTGGTGAGGATCCGAATGTGGACGGTGTTTACCCCGATACTGTATCTGGTGGTTACGCAGGTATGTCTATCACACTCGAGCTGTTCGCCTCGATTACAAACACCAATTGATAGGTCCCGAGGATTGTGGGACCGCGGAACCCACCTATGTCATCTCGACATCGTACTCGTACACTGAGGCTGATCTCACCCCTTCCTACGCCGAGCGGCAGTGCGCCGAGTACGCGAAGCTTGGGCTTATGGGCATCACGTTTGTGTTTAGCTCTGGAGACTATGGTGTGGCTGGATCCGGGGACAAATGTCTTTTTCCCAATGGTAAGGAACTATCCACTTGTCGACGTCCGTCTCATCATGGGCCACCAGGTACCCAAAGTGTCAACGGAACGATCTTCAACCCCAAATTCCCCGGGACTTGTCCATATATCACATCTATCGGGGCTACGATGGTCAAGGAGAACGCAACCTTATTTGATTCCGAGATGGTGTTGATGGGCAAAGCGTACTCTGGAGGCGGATTCAGCAACTATTTCGCGATGCCCGACTATCAGAAAGATGCTGTGAACTACTATTTGGCCAACCATTTTCCGAACTATCCCTCGGCGATCTGGAATTCGACTGGAACAGTGCGATTTTTCTCGTTTCAATGCCTGCAGCATTCTAAAAGTGTTCTAGTCTCGGGGCTACCCTGATGTCTCTGCCAATGGGGCGAGTTATATTGTCGCGGTATGTGACGGGCATGTTTCTATAGCAGTGTTGTTCATTTTCAGTTTCGTTCACAGGTCGATGGTCGGTTCCTGCATCTCTGGGGAACTTCGTGTGCCGCTCCACTCGTTGGAGCCATGTTTACGATGATCAATGATGCTCGTCTTGCTCTGGGGAAGGGGACGATCGGTTTCGTCAACCCGGCGGTAAGCACCTTTGTGATCGAACAGGCCTGGACTTTCAATACCTTTTGTGCTTCTTCAGATCTACTCCCCCGAGTTTGCCTGTGCCTTTAACGACATTACAGAGGGCAGTAATCCCGGGTGCGGTACGAGGGGTTATAATGCGACAGACGGATGGGACCCCGTCACTGGTCTGGGGACGCCCAAGTTCCCAAAGCTTCTCGAACTGTGGTTGGAGTTGCCTTGACGCAATGGGGGTGGGTATATATGCCCTATCGTTATACCTGGGCTTTGATGTCGCGTTTTTCGATCCACCTATCTTCTGCGGAGCCCGTTCTTCGGGAATGGTGGCTGGTACGAGTCTTTCGTCGAGGAGCTGGTAGAAGACTGAGAGTCCAGAGTACGGGTTGCTGTATGTCGACGCGAGGGACACTAACTTATTATAACTCCACCTCCGTTCGCTATTGCTGTATCTGTCTGGGCTCTGAACTCAACCACATAGTTTTCCTTCCATCCATTAGCTAGGACGGACATGAGACGTTTGTGGAGGTTGACCAGAGTAAATGCACCAGGCAAATGTTCAAACCCAAATTAATCCGAGCTGGAATGTCATGTGAGTTGCATTAGGATTGAGGCATGCGGTATAAGTGGTGTAAGTACAATGCTCTAAGGTGGGAATAAGTTACACTCGATCCGCAAACGAATAGAGTTAGTCATCGCTGGGAAACGGCTGTAAGGAGCGCTGTTCAACGAATGAGGGATGTCGTTCTTACTCTGCAGGTTCCCGACGGAGGAACAGATCTATTGCGGCAGAAAACGCAGCGAATGCCAGACCACCTCCCAAGACGGCCTTGGGCCCCGAATGTCGAGCGAGAACTCCACCCGCGACGAAACCGGCAGCCACTGGATTGACCATGTCGTTCTTTGCCCGATACTAGCAACAGGACAAACTGTCAGCATAGAATCGAGACAGTAGCAGAAGAAGAAAAACGTGCCCCTTCGATGACACATTCGATGCCTGCAAACAATGCGCCGACTTTCCCAAAGCCTTTACCGCTCCGCCACATTCCCTTTCCCATGTCTCTGAAAATCTCGCGCGCCTTTTGGGTATTGCTCATTGCTGCTTGTGATTGGGCGCGGAGATATGGGTCCTCATACGCAAAGGAGGTGGACATGAGGGAGAAGAAGGCGCCAATGCCGAGACCTACGGAATAAAGGAGGACAATGAACCTAAATTGGTGTACGCCATCGTGACAGATCGCGAGATGGCGCGTTGGACTCACCACCGATGCCTGCGATGACGGTCTTTGCTGCACACGACTCCATGCCAGAGGCCATCCAAGCCTGGTATTTTTTTGCTTGCAGGAATTGTTCGCGGTCATCCTCTGTGAGGCCTGGAGGAAGGGGCTCCTTTCCTGCTGGGAACAGCGGCGCGACCAGAGGCAACGAGGTCATGGCTCTCTTTCTTTTTTCTCTTCCAAGTCGACATCTCGTTGTTGATTGCTATTTGGTAGATGTATTATGTAAGACGGGTGCTTGCCGGCGCTTTACTTTCAGCTTGTATAAATGTAATCGACGATCTAGCCTTCAACATGGTATCACGGATATCTCAATCCTTTTCCCATACCTTCTTTCCCTTTACCCACGTACTCATAACGTTGCCCTGGCGGTCGAGGACGACCAAATCAGCGTCTGCGCCGGGCCTGAGGGAACCCTTCTTGTTTTCGATCCCGAGGCATCTAGAAAGGCAAGTATGAGTGCCGCCGTTTGGATAGCGCATATAGGCAGGCTCACCTCGCCGGGTTCAAGGTTGCACATTTGATTGCTTCGCCGAGCGAACAACCTGTAAAGTTTACAAAGTTGCGGACGCACTTGTCTAGGGTGACCACGCTATAAAAGGGGAGATTGAGTGTAGCTCGACCGAGTTCGCGAGAAACGGACCTCCCAGCAAGCGTCGTAGTGCCTTCCAGATAAAGCTTGTCTGCCTCCTTGATAAAGCGGCGACCATCGCGCCACTCGTGAACGCCGTCTTTCAAATGCGGATCCAATATCCTCATCGCTGGACATGTGAATCAGCTGTCCTTCTCCCCAACAAAACCGCGAACGCGTTTACCATCCGTGATCAAGATACACCCATCGGGGTGTGCAGAGTATGCCAGCTTGAAAGAAAGGTCGCACGAGGGCTCGGCATATTAAAACAAGGATATTATGCATACCCGGACAGAGTTTGGATGGGAGTGAACACCATCCACGATCAGCTCGTAGAATGGTCTCTCAAAGGGTGTCTGTCCTAGTGCAGATAACTGCCTCACGTGACGCCTAACTGGCGTCCCGGGTGGTGTCTGGATCTCGTCGAACGCTTCGGATGCATAGGGCGTCTTCTGACTCGTCCTCAACGGAGACCTTGACTTGGCCGGGGAACTTGGGAGAGGTGCAAAGTCGGATGCTGGGCAAGAAGAAGTGTACGGCGAGGCTCCAAGCAGACCGATAATCGAGGGATCTCTGTGGTGTAACTGAGGCATCGCGTTGAACAAGTGCGTGATGCACCGCGCGCCATTCCGGATCGCGGCGGTCGCTACGTCCGTCGAGCAGATACTAACCGCGTCGTTGAGCGCATATAGTCTGCTAAATACGGTGAATGGGGACCGACCTGTGGCCGATGTTGAAACAGATGCCTCGTTTGCTCGCTTTGGCAATGGCTGGCATCACGCCTTCGACTTCTGGTGCACCCGTGATGATGCGGACGCCGACGGTGTCCCGGTCAATGTCGCCCCCAAGTCTCGTGAGCCAATCGCTGGTCTCTGCAAGGCTTTCCCAGCCATAGGTAGACTCAAACGAGTTGAATCCTTCCGGCGCAGAAGCAATCAGTGGAGGCGCATGCGCACCACGCTTTGCAAGTTGCAGGAAAGGGCCTTCGACATGCCAGCCCAGGAGGTGCGCAGCAGCTGGGGGAGACCATGGCCGCAAGAGGTGGAGCAACTTTGGGTAGAGCGACTTTGCCTGCGTCTAATAAAAGCAGTGTTGTAGTCTTTCCCGGAGCTCGACAAGACGTCCCACGTACGATAATCGTCGGGACGAAGGCTGTGACACCCGTCTCGATGATCCGTTCTGCGACCAGCTTGAGGCCATCCCGGTACGCTTGATCGTCGCCCTCGTAGACAGAAAAGTCGAACCCGAACCCGCCATTGATCTGAATGTCGATGTAACCTGGACTGTCGGAAGGGTTTACTCTACTGTCAGTGATCTTTTGGAGTGATGGAGAAGGGACGTCTTTTCCATTTGGCGGTTGGCCATTCACCTTAGAATGTTCCCGCCCAAGTCGACGACCTTGTCTGGCCTTTCCCGTCTCAGGAAGAACGTTTTCTGTGTTCCGTTGGTTTAGAGCTAGGTTTGACCCAACTCGTTGCCCACCTGAGCATCCAAGATGACTCCATGGTGCTCGTCGATCCAAAGGTCCTTCTCCACCAGGCTGCCGTCCTCTTGTGGGATGAGGCAGTTGGTAAAACAGACAAGTCCATTCGAAGACATGGCCGTCGACAAGCTCAAAGTCGCAGGGAAAGGCTGGATCCGAGAGTTTGCTGCGAGTTCATACCGTTTGGGCCAATTCCCTAGCCTGAGATACTTGACCGATGTCAGCAACTCGTCACGCGTCACACCCGGTTTTCGGCAAGCTCAAGTCACCCGACTACCGACGAAACGATTCCAGTTGTCAAAATACTCCCCAAGTTCCGCCAGCACCAAGCGATCCGATGTAGGGAGGATGTAAGGAAAGTGGACGCCCATGTCGAACATCGGGCGCGTGCTTACACCAACGTCGTCCGGGTCACATCGGAGCAAAAGTTTGGATCCGTAGCGGCGACAGCTACGAGCGACTCCATCGGACTGTGACGCTCGTACAAATAACCTTAAAATCGGTGCACGTTCCATATAGCAATGTACAATTGCAATTGCATACCCTCCCTAATTTCAACAGTACCGTATTTGGATTAGCGGCTCGCGATGTCAGAGATTGAGAATGCACACCGACGTGTCTTCCATTGCTCATGCCGCAGTTAAAACCTGGAGTGTTTGATCATGGTCGGCAGCTGAACCAGGATACGATTTTTCTGCCTATGGTTTCCCAAGCTTGGTGTTCTTACACGAAATTGGATGGCCCGAAGACCGGATTGATCCAAGTCAGCAATATATATTTACAAGTGCATTCTGCTAGCAGATGCGTGAACAAGAAACTCGCAAATTGCGTCCAAGTAACGTACCGGAATCGAATCAAGCCATAGCAACACCATAGGCTCAAATGGAAGCCAGCAACGCCCATTTTGAGCACCAAGCGTCGCTTGGCAAACTGCGGAGCTTATAAGTACATGTTAGCTCGACCAAACCGTAGAGTTTTGGTTACGACTAGGACCGATATGGGCTATGGTAGATTAAGCACTGCAGGGTTTGACACCACGGCTCCGTACCGAACAAAGTAGAAAAATGATTTGTCCCCTGAAACCACAAGGGATAAGTTCAGGGACCGACGAGGAGCAGACATTTATGTAGACAAGGCTTACCTCGATGGGGATTGGGATGCTGTACAGAGAACCAAATCTGTCGGGGCAGTGGTCATTTAGCAGCGTACGTTCACAAATGCAGTAACCTCTACGGTCCGGACTCAATCTATGCTTATATGGTGGCAGTTGGTTCCGAGTCAGTAATTCTATCTGTAAGTGTTCGGACACAGTTCGAGGCTGCTGTAGGATGAGTAATGGGTCCTGCTTGCCGTTCACCAGGCATGTTCCTCTACCAGTCACACTCGCAAAGGCTGGGATGTGTAGGACGTCGAAATTTTTTCACAACAAACTGGCTGACCAAAGTGTGGAGGATTTCGGATCGTTCGCCCAAGGCAGGAACCCGGTTCGATAGGGGCGAGATCGCGCCCATGAACCTCGATATTTCGGGAATTTGCTATACATCGATTATCAGTCAAGGCACAAGTCATGTGAGCTGTACTTTTCTGATCTGAGCAGCCGGATATCTGGTAACGCTTTCAATAAAGGTTCGGATTCAGAACACCCTACCTGACATGTTGATGGATTTTGCACAGGTTCATCGTAGGCAGTAACCTCACCAGGATGTTTGTCCGTTAGATTCGGCATCTTCTTCATCTCCACTTCGGATCCGCCTTGATCACCGAAGGACCAATTCAGGACCAACAGTCCGCTTGCCTGGGTTGTAGTATTATAACCCTGTTCGTGACATTTCATTCACGTGTTGCGTAAAACAACCAGACGGCCAAGAAAGAACCAAACTTTGCACCTATCGAGCTACTTGAAAGAGGTCCCCGAAGACTCAATTCATTAAAGAAAATGAGGGTTGTCAACAATTAACGAGGTGCGAACCAGTGGTCTTCACGAACAGGCTGAGATGAACATATGGGTTTAATCGACACAAAGGTGAGAGCCCAAGTATCGGATACAACCGAGTGAAGGACCGGAAATTGGACACATTGGAGCACTGGGTTCCATCTCTGTGGTATATGGCTTGGATTTCTGGTAGGAACCTATGCATGGCAATCTGCCAGTCGGGGACGGATTATAAATTAGACCCGGGTACGAGCGGGGTGGCAGTCCCGGAGTTGGGCTGTGACATTGTTCCTGCACTAGGGGATGGAGCGTTCCCAGACGGATTGCGCAGGTAGTCTCTAAAAAAGTTCCTCCAGTTAGCCTTCGATGGAACAAAGTGACCTGCAGAACCATGAGGAACAACCAGAAAAAACTAAGATGGGATCAACCTCCTTCATGTTCCTCCACTCTTGCATTGGCAGACACTTCCAAGAGGGTCTTTGATCGCTCCTCGACTACGATCACGTCCGTCTTTCCAAGAACGTGCAATGTCGGAGTTGCGTACGACCGGCCAAATATGTGACTTGCCAAAGGGTCATTCACCTTGAATCCTGATACAGAAACGCAGAATTGACTGAGATGCACCGAATCTCGGAGTTCATCAACAAGATTGTCAATTAAAAGATAACGTACAACGGGGGATGAGGTGGCTCGCCATCCACCAGGAAAGCGGGGTATGTGTGTGGTTTCTCGAGCTGCAGGACCCGAGGAGTTAGTTTGTGCTGTGTTCTATCTTTATAACACGCACCAATGCAGCGAGAAGAGCTGCCATTGCTGCACCTTGACTGAACAGAGGGAGACGATCAGAATAAGTCCGCCATTTATGATTCACCCGTAACGCACCTGAAACCAAAAACGCCCTGAAGAAAATGGGACCCTTATCTCACGGACTACTAGAAGGCGTAGATTTAAACTTACTACATAGCGTTCTCGCAAAAGAATTTCTTTCAGCAACTGCAAAGCGTCCTCTAGTCCTCCGGCGACGGTGCGATCTGGATTTGCTTTGTACCACGCTCTGGGTATGAGAGCAGGATCGGACGTCGCAGCAGTTATTTCAGCTGCACCGAGAGCATTTGCCATGGCACCATCTAGATCCACCGGTTGTAGTACCATTGGGCCGTCGACGAAAACTGATATGGGCGCTGCGGTGGAGTGATCCACGGTGATAGGACAGACACCACGCACCCATTTCAATGTCCTTGTCCATGGCCTTGCGTAGCGCGCCAAGCTATATCATCTCGTTACTTTGAAACTAGCATGGATCGAGTCAGGGTCAGCGAACCCGCTTACTGAACACGCTCGCATTCTGCGAGTGCCTGCATCGTCCTGTTAACACGCGAGACGGTCTTTTTTTGGTGAAATGTACACGCCCGTGTAGCATAAGAACCTTGCGAACCGCGGCCATCGCGGTACCAATTGGCAGTGATGAAAGATGTGATGAAGGAACTTTGGTGAATGATTGATGATTCTTTGGTGTCCGCCGAAAGAGTCACGAGTGACACAAGTTCGCCAGCTTCTAGATAACTAGAGATGATATACAAATCTACAAGATGACTGGCACATCTATAACGTCCAGGAATGTTATATCTACCAATGATTCTTTCCTCGTAACATGTTGTTTTTCTCGGACATCGTGCCCATGGTTACGACTGCACGAACGCCTTGGTCGAAAACCCCAGATCGTTGTCCCGCTTTCCCGATCCGCCGTCCCTCTCCTTCCCTTTGTCCCTCTCCGAGCCAGCTCCATCGTCCAGGTATAGGTTATTCTCCTCTATGTAGTCCACGACGGCGGACGGAAGCAGGTATCGCACGGAAAGCCCTCGACGAAGGAACAAGCGGACCTTTGTCGATGAAACGTCATTCTGGATGAGCTGAGGGATAAGATGGATGTTGTTCCGCCAACGTGCCAAATTATCCGTAGCTTGATCCATGCTGGAACCTGCCCGTTCGATGATGAAGGTGCCGTACCGGCCTAGTATGTGATCCAACTGTGCGTGTTTGCGTGAGGACCCGGAATGAAATCTCAAATAGACACGGCGGAAAGTACCTACATCCTCAACCGCCCAAACACCAGGTTCGGACATGGTGCATATCAAGTCTGACCCTGCGAGAAGCATAACCCTGACATCCCGGTGCTCTCCGTCCTGCGTTTGCACCCCGCCCAAGATCGTGTTTATTTCGTAATCGCAATGATCGAGCACGACGGCCGTGCGTTGATAGTTCTGGAAGGCCTCCCATGGGTCAATCATAAGCCAAGAGGATGTCTCCTCTGCTGCTAGAGTGCACATATTAACTCTGTAAAATAAAGGGACGAGAGTGTCAGCTTCTATCTTTGGGGCAATGTGCGAGGAATGACGAGAAATCCTTCCGGTCCCATCTGGGACCAGATGGCCACGATGGGAAAGTCCCGAAAGCAAGCCCATCGCGGTTATCAGTGCAGCAGCAAAACCAAGATAGAAGGATCAGGTGGGCTATCATGTGTGACCAAGTTACGAGATCATCCAACATATCAGAAGATGCGATCCGAACAGGAAGCGATGGCCATGTGAGGTAACCTCTCCGAAGAGGGTTACATTCTCTGCTTTGCCTCGGATGGCCAAAAGTGCAATCGCACACATGGCGAACATCTGACGAATTCTCCGAGTTGACACGAGGCGCAGCTCCAGTGAGCATGGACTAATTCGGTTGAGCGAAGAGTAAAAGAGTGGTCGAGAAGGCCAACCAGAGCGCAGCGATAAGGAAGACGGCAACAAAGAGAGTCAGAGTTCCTGGCAACTATCGCTCACCTGTGATGTGCGCTGAGCAGACCAGGTTTGTTGTACTGATCGCTCACAGGACTCAAATAGCCGCCCACGATTTCAAAGTTGGTGTTCTGCCGAACATAGTCCTTGGCCATTTCGAACATTCGAAGATGGAGGTAGGTGACTGGACTGAAGGATCCGCATGCGACGAGGACGATGGGTTCCTTTGAGGGATCCCGCAGTATTTTGCGAAGACGATGAGACGCAAAGGTGTAGTTTGGAGGATTGGTGAACTCGTTGGTTCTGCGAGCGGGGGCCGGGGCGTCCATGGCGGTGGTGTTGATCCAAGCTTCAATACAAGTTGTTCGGGAGCGACGCCGTAGTTCCTCCTCAAATACCGCGTGATGACGATATATCAAGCCATTCATACCCACGCATCAGCCAGCCAGGCGTCTAATAAAAAATCGTCCAGTTCAGTGGTACAATACAGTTGCTACGTTACAACACCAGTACAGGTGCAAGCTACTATGCTCGACATGCTTTTCCAGAAAGCTTACCTCTTTGATCGTCAGCGGTAGTGAGATGCGCTACATAAAAGCCAGAACTGCAAATACTAGGACACGGTTGGCCTAACAACTACTAAACGTGCGTGGGTATAAGTCATGCCACAGCTATTCGTAAAGATACCAGCATGGAGGACGCCTTACTCGAGGGCGAATCCTGGGTAGTAATCAAAAGTCTGCTCAGGTTCGTGCTGCGCAAACGGCGTATACCCCGAAGACATCAGCTGCGCTTCGAAGCCCACCCTGGAATGCGTACTACTGCTAGCGCCGGCAAAGATCCCTAGATGATCGATGCTGCTATGCGAAGGGTTACTAATCGGTGCCGAAAGTGGAGGCGCAGAGTAACATGTCGTGGCCAGGGATCCGTCGCCTCCAGGCCAGGAGGCGAGTGACAATGCTCTCTGTCTGCTCCCGTGGATCGCACCGTCGGCAGTCTTCTCTGAGACGTGGACACGCACGCAACCACGACCGTCTCCAGTCAATGATGCATCAAGAGAGATCGAAAAACTACCGAGGCAACGCTGGCCATCCAATTGATGTGCTTCGGGAAGGCCGCCACCAATCCCCATCTTCCTCGAGGACTCGACATCAGCGGAGTTGGGATGAAATCCGGAACATCCATGGCCGAATCGTCCTCGACTCTGATCCTTGATATCACAAGGGACGGACTGGTGGTTAAATGTGGACGAGGGTCCCCCCGCTAAAGGAATAGAGAAGGTGATGGGTAGGGAAGTCTGCGGTGGCAAGGAAAGAAGAGACGGAAGAGATGATAGAAGTGATTCCCTCTGTGTCTGGTCAGTTCCGCGATTCACGTGAAACCAAGTCTCTCACCATGATTGTCATGACGGAAGCTTGTCCCATCGCTGCGAACGTCGAGTGTGATGCAGGGGGTATACCGAGATCGTGCGGCTCTGTCTTTACTGCCAGGTTCGCCGTAGCTCGATTTGCGAGCTCCGCGGTGAGCTCTCGTTCGCGCTTCTCGGCTGCCGATAAACGCAACCGAAGCTGCTCCAGGTGATGGAGGAGGCTATCGTATTTCTTCCCCCTTTCTGCCACGGCTTGAAGTCGCGAGTTTTCTTCTTCGAGCTCTCTGACGCGGCTTAGAGAAATACCGTCAATAGAGGGACAAGAATGGCGCCAGATGAAGAAATTACATTTCCATTGCCTCGAACTCCTCCCTCTTTCGCTGCCGGCTGAGGAAGGCAGCAGCCCGGTTCTTCAGCAGACGCGCCTCCCGCTTACTTAAGCCAGTGACATCCGGGGGAACAAAGTCTTTGGTAGTGATCCTCTCCCCGGTCCCCCGTCCTTTCTTCACTCCTCCAATCGCTGAGAAGGGCTTCTTCGGTGTTGGTCCATTGTCCGAGGAGAGGGTCAATTGGTGAGGTATCGAAGGTGGCGGGGAAACGGAACGCGATGAAGACGAGGGACGCTCTACCACATCATGATCGAACACTTGATTCATTGGTAGTTGATCGCTCTCCGATTGTGGGTCGGGCGTGAAGCGCGGGTTGATCACTCTTGAACCAAGTTGCGGAGAGTCCTCTGTGGTTGAGCTGACGGATGTCGGGGGTGAGGGAGGGAGAGGATAATAGTTCCAGGAGGAATATTCCATTGCGTCTGCAGGGTAAGAGCGTTGATTATCCCATGCCACATCCACAGGGGATACCAGCGTTGATTCGGATATGTTGAGTTGGGCTATGGACATAGGTGGCCGGGCCAGCATAAGGACGGAGAGGGGGCGTACAAGGGGATATGTCCTCAAACCTAAACGCTCGTAATGTGCGCCCCGATTTATACCTCGCGTGCAGCAAAGTAGGACCACAGTTGTGACTTCGCTAGCGACCAAATTAAGCACATGTCCGATATGAAAGTATCGCCTCTCACATGTGCTTGGTTGTATACAATTCAGGACAATAGTAGATCTAGACCCTTTTTGGTAAGCACCTTGAGATTATTTTGCAACGACCCGCTTTCGGAGCGAAACTCACAGATGCTCATCAGCCCGTCTGATCAGCGTCATGACAATCCAAACCCTGATCCAAGTTAACACAAATCATAACTCGTAACAATCGGAGGCTCTGCACATCAGATTTAGCCGGGTATACCTTATAAAGAGGGAAGGAGGATTTCTGACCTGGATACCGATCGGGAGGACTGTAACGGCGGTGCCCGGCAGAGTGTGATTTAGGTCCCCTTGTGTGGAAAAGGTGCCAGCCGTCAATTATCTGTGCGCCGGCATTGATTCCGAGTGGACATGTTTAAAGTTGAAGAGTGGCACATGTGTCCGCTTCCTCCGTGAGGACCCAGTCAATCTGGGACTTGTGCGGCGTCCCTAGTAATTACGAGATCTAACAGATGTGGAAACCGATCATGATGAGTGATCCTATTAGCGAAACCTGTGGGTTGCATGGGACCACGATGGAGATAGCTTACGAAATTGACGTTGGCAGGTGTCCAATGGCCCCGCACCTCAGGATTCAGACCCAGGGAATCTTCAGCTAACACAGCCCCCCACTGCGTGAGAAGGAATTTGATATTTGGCGTTTTGGTGTCAGTCGGGGTACTGAGGCCCGAATGCAGGCTCGAGATCCGTTGGGCGTGGCGCGCCGAGAATGGCTCGCAATAACGTAGTGCTGACCCAGATTAGTGCGGCTGAGAAGCTTTTCCAAAGGGACCTTCCTGTGTTCTCTATGAACGTAGAGATACGCTGAATGTATGATCGTGAGCATCACGGTGGTTCTCGTGATATGTCTCGCATGATCCGCCACCTGCAGACGTCCGTACGTGTTCCTTGACAATTGTGGCCGATGGAAGGTAGTCCAGCCGATCCTTATCGATGCGCCTCGGTGCCTCCTTTTGGAACCTTTCGACATCCGAGGACATCAGTAGTTGGAACTTGAGAATAGAAAGAGGATAAAGCTACTGTCACAACGTCAACTTGAAGCCGCGTAGCATTTGTGCACTCCCATCAGTCTCAGGCTGATGCAGTAAGCTGCTCAAACTAGACGTCTGAGACCGATTCAGCTCGATCAAACACTTCGGGTAATTTGGAAACAGTGGCGGGAATAGTAGATGGGAATATGCCAGAGAACCATGGAAGGCAGTCTAGAGAAATGAAATCTGCACAATAACCGTTCTTGCCTGGTACGCACAAACCAACATACATGACACAGCCACACACATCCATCCTGAAAGAGAGAACAAAGCATTGTAGTTCAGAGATCTCACCGAGCTAGTCCACCCGGTGAGGATAAAATTATAACACGCTAGGCGTATTTGACGTGTGATCAGGTCGGATGGGCGGTTGCGCCAAGGGTTTGATCCTCGCTGTGTGAACGCAGCGCAGATAAATTGCCATCTATTGAAAACGCATGTGCCTCGAAGCTGTCTGCCAAATCTTGTCTTACCAGGTTGCCCGGTTGCGGCCGATCACCAAGTATTGACTCGAGAATACGAGAACTAGGCTACAGCGTAAGTGTTACAAATAAAGGGTAATGTCCGACACGTACCAACTCGAAAGTGTGCAGACACCGAGGCTCGCTGACCACAAGCAGACGCATCGATGCTACCAAGGCCAACTTGCAATTATCTTACAAGTCCCTGAGCCGCCTAGTGTCCGGGTGCCAAACACTGAAATGGTGCACCAACTCGGGTCCGCTGGTCAAATGCGACGGACTCGGCAGAATTGTTTGCGATCAAAAGTCGATCCCGAGGGCGGAGGTGGAGAGGAAGCTGTGGGCAGGCCTATGATGTGGCACCAACCTACCACTTTGGATCTCCAAGGGAAATACGTAGCACCCGAGGACTTTCTCCACTTGTCCGACGTATTTTGTGGTTCTGACTGACCAGACTGCAGTGTGTTCACCTGGTGGGACCGTCGGCTATGACTAGTCGTTAGTAAGCAGACGTATAGGCTATGGCTGTGATTGACTGGCAACTCATTCGTACAACCTATGCCCTCCAAACGATCATATTCATCTGCATATCATAGCGACGGGGGCGCATCTTTAGACCAAGGTCCATCGAAGCGCGAACGTGCGGATTCAGCTTCGTCTGGGCCGGCGGTAGAAACCAGGGAGAGTTCTGTCGACCGACATTCTCTTAAAGTATACATCATATCCGCCAAACTTCTGCCCGGTGCACTGGAGGATCTCGTCTGTCTTGTCGAGAAAGATTCCACTCAACGAGTTGGACTTGTGCTGACAAGAGATGTGGTCGATGCGGACGTCGTCGTCACTGCTGTACATACAAGACCTCGACTTGAGAGACACGTCCGCTGGGAGGTTGCTGTTCGTGGACCATCTCACTTGTTGCACGCCCTGTTTTGATAAGACACCCTAGAGAACTAAACCGATTGTCACGCCCGATTGGGTGACGGATTCGATCAATTCTAGAACTATTCAGCCCTGTGGAAAATATGCCGCGCTCGGTGATCTTCGCGACGAAACTGAAAGTCGATGTCTGGAGGCAAACGCCGGTACTCCTGCACCTCCTGAGGCGCCACCAAATTCATACGGACAGTTCCCACTTTTTGTAGACCCAGAAGGTGATGTAAGAGATACTGATCGCGCAGCTTTGAACCATCTCTCCCATTTCTGCTGCCAGCGACCTTCGCCGCTATCGTGTCCAAACCAGGCACTTGTAGAAGAGTTGGACATCATCCGCAGAGCTAGATATTGCGAAGGGGAAGAACGGAGTATGTTGAGCTACGCTCGAGGCATATCCGTGAGCTCCAGTACTATCATGTGGATTAATATTGATTTTTATTTGTTGCACGCTTCAGGCCATCAAAGGTCGGTCAAGTAACAAGTTCTACCACTCTTTGTAGTTATGATGCGTTCCAGCTTATCCCCACCGTTTCAATGATCAGACCTCGCGAGAGGATATAGAAAAGCTACCATATCTCGGCACTAAGCTCACGTCCATGGTACGTCAGCATCTGCATCCCCGTTTTGAATCTGCACGCTCTTAGGTCGAGGAATTTGTCAAGACCGGCAAGATACAAGAAGCCCGTGAGCAGCATGTGTCATGCATCTTGGACTTGGTGGAACTCTTCTGCAATGGCAGAAAATTTGTTATCATCCACAAGGTTTATGTCATTGTCCACGTTCAGCTCCATACATGGCATTGGCCCTCGCACAGCCAGACAATTATATTCACTGGGGTTACGAAGTATCGAGGATCTCGAAAAGTATTACGAAGTCTTCCCAGAGACTGCAGACAAAGAAAAGATGTCTCACATCGAGCCAAGTGGCAGCAAGGAAGTAGGTGTAGAGAAGTCCATTCAGATTACGCTCCGTCTCCGACACGACTTCAGTCAAAAGTAAGCGACCACCTTTCAATCTCTAGTTTTGCACGCCATGTGACCTGACATCTCGTTGCGTACAGGATTCCCCGCGGAGAGGTCGAGGAGATCAACCAGACAATCGTGCGAGAACTCGAATCAATCGAAGCAGGTTACAAGAGTATCATCGTGGGCGGGTCAGTTGTTTGGTTGTCGCGGAATCTCATCACCCCTGAATGATACACTCGTCCGGACCTCACTTTAGCTATCGCCGGGGGAAACCAGAAAGCAATGATGTTGATATCGTCATTTCTCATACAGACTGGAATCACGGCGCGGACAAGGTACGAGGGCTCTGCAAAAAGTTAGTGCAGAGGCTCTATGAACGTGGTAAGATTCTCCTTTTTCGGTGATAAAACTGCGGGATATGCATCTCTTACAGGGCTCGTCACACACGTACTGAGTAAGGTTTCAACTATTGATTTTGACAAGCGTCGGTTGACAGAGCGAGACGACTAGATATGAGCGGCTATCACTCTCATAACGTTTTTCGCACACATCATTGGGATTCCCTTGAGAAAGCACTGACGGTGTTTGTGCTCCCCTATGACTCGGCTCGCAAACAGACCTACAGACGTGTGGACTTGATTTTTGCTACGCCGGACGTGTTTTGGACAGCAGTTGTCGGCTGGTTCGTTTTGATGGTTCACAAGTGGTGTGTATTGTCTTCCTGAACCTACCTTTAGGACAGGCTCGACGATGTTCCAACGCGATCTCCGCCTTTGGGCCAAGCAAACAAAGCATGATCTAGTCCTTTGCTGATTGTGCGATAATCGCTGACATGCTATACTTTAGGGGATTGAAATTCGATTCATCCGGAATGTAAGTCTCATGGTGTTCTTTATTTTATTTTATTTTATTTTACTTTTCACTACGCCAATTTTCATTGACACCCTCCCGCACCCGCAGTACTAGACGCCACGATTCCAAACTTTTCCACCCAAAGTCCGAGAGAGACGTTTTCGAGCTCTTGGGACTTGCATACGTGCATCCCACGCTGAGAAACGCGGATGCTTGAGCGGTCCTGTGACACCGCGGATGGCCGTGGTAGCTTGAATGTACTTTCTCCTTGTATAATCATCGCTTTCCAGTCCGAGTGCGATTGTGTCAAACGTGGTTCATCAAGCGGTCCCCATAATGCTCTTCCCTTTCACTGGGAATAGCGATGCAAATCAAGAGTCCAGCACCGGATCAAGGTGCGATGGAAAAAAGGGACAGTAATGGGGAAAAAAAGGCAGTCCGCGTCTGGTGCGGGCCTAGCCTCCGAACCGGATCAACTCACTATATGCGGTCCCATCATCGACCCTCGGCAGTCAGCTGTGGGGAAAAGTGGTCCGATCTGGGGATCGGCCAAGAGGTGACAAAAGAAAACACCCATGTTGCGTAGCAGCTGAGTTGATCTTCGCAATCCATCTTCTACATTTTTCCCACCCACCCCGCTGAAACGCGTACTCTCATGTCCGGGCTATGCCAAAGATCGACGGCCCGCATGCGTTGTGGTGCCCGAAACAACATTCTGGGATGGTCGTTCGGCATTTTACGTGCATGGCAGACCACACGAGGTTTCGTCCTCTATTGTACTTCGTTTTTGCCACCCCTTTCAGCCTTCCTTACGTTTTCTATCGGACGAGAGGGGACATTCAAAAGCGGAATGACATTCCATGTCAATCGGATCGCGTCTGGACGTCTGAAGTCGTGGAGGGAAAACGATATGAACGAAGGCGCAGTTATGTCTAGATCGAAAGACCTCGGCCGCTTCACGAATGTTGGGCAGTGTGGGACGAGCTGATTACAACGGGATAAGATAATGGCACGGAACTTTCCGAAAAAACACCGAGGTCGGTCCGCGCCACCGAACGCTTTGCTCCGCCTTCGTCCGTTGATCGCCTAGGCCACAATAGAGCCGAGTCGATTCAGTTCTGGACGTATTACTGACCATACACGAGCATTGCATAGATGGAAAGAAAGGCTCTCTTATCTCAGTTGACAAAAGCTTGGATACCCGTCAACGCCTTGCCTAGAATCAGAGTATGGATATCCTGAAAAAGGAGATCATCACGATCAAGTCCGCAGACGCGTGAATGAGTACCCACATAAGTGCCTGCACGCGGTACGAATGTCGGTTCAGCAAAATTGCGATAGGCGGAACGCTTGCAAACATACCTTCGTAAGTGTTGACGACTTGTAGATTTGCAACGTGCCGACCGACATGATACCTACGACACGATCAGCAACCCAACAATCTAACCAGGGCCGTCGAGAACTCACTCGTCAGACGAGGCATTTCCTCCCAAGATGTCCAAGACGACTCTGGCATGTTGCAGCGCTTTCCCGCAGTTATTGCGCTTCACCATGCTGATCATTTCGGGCGCCAAGCTGCCTGCCTCCTTGAGTCGACCTACTTGCAAACTCGCTTGCAAACCCAACGTGATTTCGGTCTGAGCGTCTACGAGCTTCTTTTGTACGAGTTGGAAGGACGCAAGCGGGCGCTTGAATTGCTTTCGCTCGAGCGCATATGCAAGCGTTTTCTGTACACAATCCTCCAACGCTCCCATGGCACCCCAGGAAATTCCATACCTGACATTCCCAGCATCAATCCGACGTGATCGTGATCTTGCACAGCTGTATAGACATACCGTGCGCTATTCAGACACGAAAATGGGGCACCCAGCCCTTCGCCGTGGGGAAGGACGTGGTCATGTGACACTTTTACCGAATCCATGAAGATAGAACCCGTCACCGACGCACGGAGGGCAACCTTGTTCTTGATTGGTGGAGCTTCAAGACCTTTCATGCCCTACCACGGTATGAATTTACGACATTCGCTGCGCGCTTCCATTCATGACGTGCCTTTTCAAGGACAAAGCCTCGAACCTTGCCATCCCATTTGCAACGCGCCCACACCACAAAAATGTCCCTAGATAATTTCAGGGTGATCAATAGACACGCGCGAGAAAGGAGGAAAACATACGCGACTGGCGCATTAGTTATCCAGGTCTTGCTTCCTTTGAGGATGAAACCACCCTCGGCTTCCTCCGCGGTCGTTTCCATTCCCGCGGGGTCGGATCCATGGTTTGGTTCAGTGAGTCCCTGAAGAACAAAACTCGGTGGGTCAGAGAAACGCTAAGCGGCTTCTGAAACGCACAAAGCAACCGACGAGTTCTCCCCGAGCTACGAAACGCCGGTTTCAGTCCCATTTAGTAAAAACCTTCAAAGCAACGATTACCTAGACGAGGAAGGTATTGATTCTTCTGCGCCTCAGAACCGAACTCGTGAATGGGGTGCATTACGAGGGAGGATTGTACGGATGCCGTCGACCGATAACCCGAATCGACTCTAGAAACGCGCGGTCGATATCGCTCAGTATGGGCATGAACGGGTAGTTAGTGCGATGTGCGGCAGACCTCTCAATCTCGCGCGCAATCAGACCATAGGCGACTTGACCGACTCCGGCACAGCCATATCCTTTAATTGTTGGTCCCAGGAGACCCAGTTTCCCCATTTCAGGCAGAATATCATGGTCGAATCCTGTGCAGAATTGAACTGTAAGATGTGTGACAACGTGGATGGGTATGATTGATTGCTCACGTTCTGTCCGCCATCCTTCCAAGACACGCGGTGCCAATTTTTCCTATTGAGACGTAACACGCTCGTATTTCACCGACACGAGGTAGAGATTGATGTGGGACGTGCCTGACAATACTCGCGCGCGGTATCCCTGTACGCACGGCGTGGGTACGGGCATGAAGATGGAAAACCGCACGCACCTAATAGCGATTTCTTCTTGTGAGAGCAACGAATCCAACAGGAGTGGGTCCTGCCCCACAGTGGCGTGAGGGGCGTAGAACAAGACCTAGAACGGAACTCACGCACCGTGGGGTTATACTGTGCGTATCCCTGCGCTATATCAAGTCGGTGTACACTGGGTCGGAAATGAGAATGCAAACACGCACCACGAACCAAGGAAGTCGTCGAAAATGACCGTGTGGCCGATGCTGAGGCCTTGTATGAACTTCTCAAGAGACGCACGGTGGCAGACATTACCAGGATTCTGGAATAGACGGCGAACGATAAAGAAGTCGCAAAGTCTTGAACAAGTATAAAAGTCTTATTCTCGTTCGGCACGGAACATGATCGAGTTTACGGCTGCCACGAATCAATCCACACTATGAATTATGCATAATCCAGTGAAGATACAAATGGCTAGTCAACGTCATCTTTTTCATGGTTCCAAGAATCCCCTCCTGTAGTCCGACTCTGTGGCGGACGTAAAAGACCCTCGAGACTTTGCCTCAAGCTCTCCTGGGCACCACGGGGAAGGTCAGTTTCCTCTGCGGGGTCTGGCTTCGACAACGGCTCCCAGTCGGCGCTCGTATCACTTTGTCGCGTTTCAGGTTCGCTGGGAAGGCCCATCTCCGGGAATAAAGGATCAGCGACGCCTAAAATCTGACTCCACTTGTTGAGCGCCATCCGCATATTTATGCTATCCAATAGTGGGGGGTCCTGCGCAAGAGACGTAAATGGAGAGGACTCGTAAAGTGGCTTGAGAGGTGCAAAGCCACCCCATTCCAGAAAGCCGTGCCCAATTGCGGCTTTCATCGCTCGAGAACGGAAAGGGGGTTTCACTATACTGCGAAATACAATTGGGGTGTCTGTATGGGTGCAACCAGTCTATGTTGTCCTCTGCGCAAGAGAAAGAAAACGAACCTGCCCGTTTAATGTTTAGTACGACGAACCGAACCGGTTCGGAAGACCCGTCCTGGTAACCAGAGGGGTTGAGGTCTTCCGGTTGTAAAAGACTACCCAGGTCATCCAGGCCTGGACCACCCTCGGGTCTACCCAATGGGGGTGGAAGGGCGACTTTGAGTGTCGTACCTCGCGGTGGCACGCGAAGAAGCGATTTGGGTGACTCGAACGCGGCCCAACAAATTGCCTGGTATTCTGAACGAATTTCGGAATCCTAAACCACCGTGAGTGACCCTTGGCACGTAACTACGACACGAACGCACCCGGAGCAAACGATAGTCGCGAATACGACCAAACTGGCGTTCTATGGCTCTGATGCCATGCAGTGCGTCTACCATGGACTCGGGTACGT
>JBBPTZ010000062.1:22501-57879 GCA_038094315.1 Phylloporus cf. tubipes
CTTTGATGTCGCATGCTAACTTGATCTCGATTTCTGCAGGTCCTTCGCTGAGCATACCCTCAATCTTGCACAGAATGCCATCAAGTATGTACTCGCATGACTATAAAGTGATTCTACGCGGACGTTTTGTACTTTTCGATCAAAGTCTTTGTAGCGTTGATCGCACACTCCCTCGCACGCATGAGTCTTTTTGCCTTGGTTAGATCCAGCCCGTCTTGCATGGCCTGATAATCGGGTGCTTTGCTCTTTGCCAACGATTTCTCTGGGAGATCTGAATTTGAGTCTCGCATGCTGGCCAATTCCGCGCGCAAGGTCGCCAAGAGCCCGTCGAGCGTTTTCAACGTCTGAACGGATTCGTCCATCTCCTCGATCTTTTTGAACCTGCGACACACCTCGCTGGCACACGTCTCGACGTGGGTGAACCGAACCTGTCCCAGCAACGTTCCTCCGAACCTAAGCCCATTCAAAGCAAGAGGGCACCCCGACAACGAGATCCACGCACCACCGACAAACGACCACCACCGCGTCGATCACCCCCTCGCGTATCATCACCTCCAACACCCGTTTTCCTGCCCACCGCTCCCCTCCATCCTCGTACCCTTGTTCGACCGTGAACTCGTCCGGCCCGCCTAACCCCGTCCGACCTGGCTTGACCACCATACGTCGCCACGCCACGATCACATACGGCCCGTCCTTGTCCTTGTCCTTGTCCCCGCCCTTGTTCCTGTCCCTGTTTCTCTCCTTCCCCGCCCGATTCCGGACCGCCACTTGCACCTCGTCCGTCGTCCGCGCGCGATAGATGTATCCCACAAACGCAGACCCACGGTCTCGGATCTCTTGTGAGGTCGCGAGCGCCGCATCACCCTCGACCGGGGATATGTCGCCTTTTAGCGGTGACATTCGTGTCAGCGTCGTCGCTGTCGTCTCCGTCCTCGTCTTTGTGTTTCTTCCTCGATGACACAGGACAAGCACTATGTTTATGTTTACCCAGCCGGACTGTTCCCAGTCAACAATAGAAAACTTTGGGCTAGCAAGTTTGACGGTACTACGGTACCACAGAAGACGATAATTAAAAGGAACGTAGAATGTCAACTGGTGTCCTTGGCGTCCTTGGCCATAAAATACAGCAAGAGAGCGACTAAATCGTCAGCCCGAAGTAACCCAAAATACTAGTCTAACTCAGTTCTCTCCTTTCTGTCCGAGACGTGAACGTCCTAAACCATGAAAATGAGAGCAACGGGGATGTACAAGAACATAGTTGGAAAGTTCTCTAAAAATGCCAAGATGCCAAATGTGTACAGGAGTGTGGTAGAAAAACGAGGGGCTAGTGAACAGCGGGGACGTCGGGGAGGGAATGGACACGAATAAAGTCCCTGTCATGGCGGGCATTATAGAGTAGCTTTAAAAGAGAATTAAGAACCGAGAGTCTCCGGAAAGTACAGGACGTCAGGTAACTTTAGTTGCCTCCTCGATAGGCGCCGCGTCCGCCAAGATTGCTCGAGACAGATTCCCGGGATGGATGGTGCACCAAGCTCTCTCTCGAGGCATATGGTCGGTGGAGCGGTGCCTCTCTGTAGCCATCTACCGGCGAGTATTGCATTCCAGCCTGTGGTGGATATTGCATCGGCGCGGGCGACGGATACCGAGGGGCCGGGGACCCGTACCCTGACGGTGGACGCATCGCCATGTCCGGCGATGCATATCTAGGTGCTGCGAGAGGAACCTGGCTTGGCATGTCCCCACCTTGATACCCAGCGTCGTTGAGCAGCGGTAAGTGATCCACGCTCGAACCCAGCCGCGAGAGCTCGATGGCGCTCAGATTGCTCGGCCCAACTGGCGCCCTGGTTGCAAAACGTTCAAACGCAGGGGGCGCGGGGGATGCACGACCACCCGACATCGATCCTGCATAATAATGCGTCTTTTGATGGTAGACTGAGGCGCTGTCACCCCGATTGTGCCCAAAGATGGCGGTGGATGCGACTGAGCGAGCATCCCAGTCCAACTCGCCTCTGTCGCGACGATACAATGCTGGGTCGTATTCGAGATCCCGCTGTTCGATACCTGCAATCCGAAGACCGCCCTCGATGACCTGGGCATCCATCCTTTGTCCGCCGTATTCGTCCAAGCGCGCCTTGTCGCTGCCAATCTTGCCCTTGTACACATCAGCGAGGAGTGGCATCATTTTAGCATGGAGCATAGGCGTAAACAACTCTGCGTGAAGCGCGGGATGACCGAAGCGCTTCTCAAGGCGGTGTCTAGAGTCATCTGCACCAGCAGAGTGGATCTTGGCTTGACGCAGTTCCGCCTCCGAAGGAATGTAGTACATGAACTTGTTGTAGAACTTGTTGTCCATCCAGATCTTGAAGAGCACGACGAACAGGATCGGTGGCACAGTCGTAATCCACATGAAAGACTTGAATTCGTATTGAAGGCCGATAGCTAGACATTACGTCTTGTCAGAGCACAAGTCATGGAATCAAGCGATCACACTCACTGAGAACCATTAGTAATTGCATCAGGATCACCGACACCAGTAACCTGTTGACGACGACATTCCAAAGGCGCTGGAAAATGACTGTCAATAGAGAAGTTTTGATGTATACCACGAAACCCACCCCTCCGGTCTCAACTTGCGTGACGAACACGAACATCAACTGGTACTTGTACACCCACGAAGAGATCCAAAAGACGATAGCTCCAGCGAGGGAGACCAGGGGTGCTAGAGGTGCAAAGACAAGTGCAACAGTAGCCATGAAGAGCTATCACGTCACATATAAACCACCGTCTTTTCGACAGGAAACGATCAACATACGATGTTTGAGCTAGTGTGGGGTGATGTGATGAGTACTTGAAATGACGACATGGTGGATATACGTACTAGTAAATGTCGTACTGGAATTCTGGTGGTTGTGTCCACTCACGAATATCTCGAGGCGTACGGCCAAATACGCTGATGGAGATAGGGAATCAAATGTCTACGTCGACGGATTTCGGTAACTATGCTTACCGCGTCTTGATCGAGGTCCAGACGAGGTTCAAAATCTGAGCCAGGTCAAAGATCGCGAGGAAACCACGTAGACTATGGGTCGTGTCAATAAGCTTCGATGCATCATAAGTCTGGACTTACGGGAAGAACGTCAGCCAGTACGAAGTCTGGTTGACGTATGTTTGGTTGATGGTGGCCGGTAACGCTAACTGGAGTAAGCCCTCCTCATTCTTTTCATGACTTCAAGCTACTCTCACTTTGTAACTTGTCGACGATCTGCTCAAAACTAGTGTGGTGACCAATCTCGTTAATAACTTGCTCGGCAGCAACTAGAATAAACATCGCTCAGACCGCGCCAGGTAATGAATCGTCTTAAGTTGCTCACTGAAAAAGACACCCATCAAGGTGAAGATCACTAGCTGTGAGATCACCAAAAAGGAAAAATAGCGAGCAACGACAGCGCGATCAAGACTGTGGGTTCGCGTTTTGAATGTCAACCACATCTTGGTGGTATATTTTGTCACTCACTGGCTACGTGTCCGGGCTCCTTGGAATTGCGTGAGCCACCGCATGATAATCGGCAGGAAAAATCCGAAGAAGGCAGAGACTGCGGGCGGCAAGACACCGGAAACAAATGCAAAAGAAATTGGGGAGGCAGTAGACCACCGTGACAAGAAACCAACATATGCAGATATCTGTGTACACCGTGTCACGGGACATCCAAACAGTATCAATAAGTAAAGCAGAACACACCGAGGACAAGTTGGCAAGAATCGATATCACAAAGAGTGGGATGGTGTTGAAGAAACAAACCACCACCATTAATAAGATACCGATGGACTTGTTTCTGAACAGCTCAGCCGCCGACCTGTTCAGATTCTGCCAGATCTGTGCATTGCGACATGATCAGCTGTAAGGCGATGCAGGGCGAACGACGACGACGCACGATGTCTTTGGGATTAGGCGCTAAAGTAATCACTGTTCCCTTGGGATGCTTTTTGCGGAGCAGGTTTGCCACGATATGAGCATAAGCCACCGCAGCCATGGACGCAAATCCATAGCCCTCCGCTTTGCGGGTATCAATCTCCCGTCGATAATCCTCGATTGCCTTTTCCGTGCGTTGGAGTTTCGCGCTGCAAGAAGCGTGAGACAGGCGCCCACCCCACCAAACTGGTTACGCACGTATAAAAGTCTATGGCATCCTTTTTGACGCCACCCATGCCAAGGAATCCACCAATGCGAATGGTGGGACGATCCCTGGCGATCCGTCCACCCTTGAGGTATGTGACGAGAACCTGTTCTAGCTCGCGTACGGCCGTGTTGTGGTATTCGATAAGTTCAGGAAGGCGTCCGACTTTACGGCCAATATGAACCGACGTTGTGGGGTATGGGACCTGTACGCTCTCAAAGATCGCGCGGATGCCTTCGTCGGATTGGTATTTCCTGGGGACGTCGGTGACGATAAGAGTCCGGGCGTAAAACGACTCGAGGTATTCTGGGGAACGGAACCATTCCTGGCGCAGGCGCAACATGTTTGTCCAATTCTGCCAAATGAAGTACATGACGAGGCCGGATATGAGATACGTGACGGCGACGTGCGCAAAAAGGAAGGGGCCTTGCACGTTGCGGATGGTAAGCATGGAAAGGACATCGCGGGCCTCGGACGAAACGTTCTTGATATTATAGACGGCATCGATGGGTATGAGCACCGCACACCCGAGCAATGCAATGCTGCTGAAGAGTATTCGCGTCATACGGCAAAAACGCAAGAAGGTAACGGCGTCGAGGCCAATCTTGTCTATGAGCTCTGGTTCTTTCGTACGGTAGAGAGGCGGAAGCCATCCAAAGAGAGAGTCGGATATTCGAGGCGGGGACTTGTTTCCGATGTGGTATTTGACTTTGGGCTCGTAGATGACCTGGTGAGCGTGTCAAGTCGGTGGGTTGTGGAATGCCGACGGAGTAGGGACAAACCTTGTTCTTGGGCCGGAGGATGTTAAATGCCACGACTGTTGCTATCTGCGATGGCAGGGACGTGATAAAATGCACGAATTATGAGGGCGGCCGACGTACCGAAACGATGGACATGAGGGCTACCTGTGAGCCAACCGCAGCGGGCGCCAGCGTCCTTGATGCGTTTTCGTCGATGATGGTGCCAATGTCTGCCATAGTGTAAAGAAATCAGAAGAAGCGCCGGGTCAACGACTGAAAAAGAAAAAAAGAGTGTGGGTGGTCAGTACAGCCAACGAGAACGTCGGAAGGAAGAGCGATGAGCTCGTACGTACGTCGTATTGCCGCGGGCAAATGAACCGACGGTATGTATGTTATTGTTCTTTTTCGCAAGCAACTGCTCGACTGAACAATGGGGAAGGACAACGGGTCCGTGTTCGGCAGGCCCGTCGTCCAGCAACATGTCTCAAGGCACCACGTCACTACCAGAATCGGACAATACCAGCCAATCTAACTCGGCGGCCAAATCACAAATGATGGCCAAGCCTCGGTTTAGATCAGAGTCGCTGCAAGGCTTCTTCCAGGCGATGGGCGATGTGTGAACACACAGCCCGCGGACTACTCGCCAATCAGCCCACTGAGCCCGTACTGTACCGCCCGGACATCGCGTAAGTTGAACTAACAACATGATCAGAAGTCTCCAAGTTTACGCCATGGTGGAGCTCATAGAATCCCCATCACAAAAAAATTGCGCCTTCTCCAGATTTATCCGCCGTGTTCCCATCTCTTCGTCTTCGATGTCATCGGGGGCACGACAGTTGCAATAATACCTTCTTCAATTCTTGCAAGATTCCCTGGCCTTGGCAGTGCACTTAGGTGGGCTTTAATCCAGGAATGCAGCAAGTCGGGACCTGAAATTTGGGCCAAACGGTGGCAGGATATTCCCAGGTGCTATATGTTCAAAATCTGCCCGCCGCTAACTAAAGCCTGGAAGAACGGAAGCTTATGCCTGGCCATTGTTTTCTACGTGCTAAACTGTATGCTAAACTAGCTTACACTTCGTGACCATAGAAGCGCAATGAATGCATTTGCATGCTCAAGTTCCGAAGCTCCAGTCTTGGGGGATTGAGGTGTGTCATGGTGCTGGTCTTTCTCAAACTATCAAGTATAATGCATGGCGTAGTTGACTCTAGGTGCTGCCCCAGTGAGGTGAAATCATATGACGGGTCTGGACTCGCGGGTCGTTTTCCCTGGGGGGTTGGTTGCCCTTGGCAGGCCACCAGTCACCCAGACGCAATAAGCCTGTGCCTTCAAAGGGGCAGCAGATTAACCAACGCAATTCTTCCAGCCAGTCGTTTTCCGGGTTGAACATGAGAATCAGAGTCCTTCGATTTGCTCACCGAAATCCGCATCTCGCAAATCGACGTCTAACATCTTCAAGCACCCGAGTATTGTCAAATACGAAGTGTAAACACCCAGAATAAATGGCAACTTACTTGGAATCGCAATCAAGTCGTAGTAAGGGTTCAGCGCTGCACGGACTAGGCTACAAACAGCTGTGTTTATCTTTGGCTTCCAACAAAACCGTGTCTGTCCATCTAGGAGAGTTTGGATCGACTCATGGAGCTCTCCAACAGAAAACAATGCCGACAAAGAAACACTTTCATGATCTGGCTTGTTAAAATGGGATGAGGTCTCAAAGGTGCCGCCTATCGATTTCAGCAAACCAAATTATACCTCATCTTACGGCGGGGCGGACTGAGTTGGTGACCTGGTCTCGCAGGCACCCGAGAGAGGATTGATAACCAATTACATCAACTAGCCCACAATAACATAAAAGACAATCTGCGATACTAGCCAACTAATTCTAGAAAAGATAGGGAATGACGACCCTTCTGTTGCTGGGGTAGTCCGGAAAGTTTCTGAGGTACCACTGATGTCCATTGTATGCTCTGCCGATCATGAGACAAATCTCCGAAGAGAAAAAGGTCCACGGTGGCAGGACTGAGGCAAGGAGGGCGCCGAGGGACGTCATTTCTGGAAAGGGGGCGGCAGCGAGTGCAAAGCCGAACCACTCGACCCACTCGCAGAGATAGTTGGGGTACGATACATACGTGTAGAGATAGCCATGAGGGATTCCGTAGTGCTCGCGCCGGCGCTCCTTGTGTGGGTCGTCGGGGGACTTGGCTTTGGCTTTGCCCTTGGCCTTGGCGTTGCGCCGGATGTTGAGAAGGACTTCGTCGTGAAGAATGTTTCCCGCGAATCCGGCTGCCCAGAGTGCGATGCCTACCCAGAACGCGGGGCGGGCGAAGGCGCCGGCGAGGTGGGCGGAAGCTATGGGGGAGCGGAGGTAGGTGCCGAGGAGGGTGCCGTTTACGACGTTGAAGAAGATTCCAGACAAGGTAACGATCAGATGGGCCTTGGAACGGGAGGGGGTGCGGAGGGGGGAGAGGACGGCACGGTTGGCGTAGTGGACGAGAACGAGGGCGACGAGGAGGAGGGGTGCTGGTGCAAGGGGTGCGACGTCGGCGGGGGAGGAGGCAAGGGGTGTGTTGGCGAGGGTGTAGAGGAAAGAGGTGGGGGCGACGAGCTCCATGAGGATCCAGGCGCGAATTCCGTCGAGGAGGAGGCGGCTTTCGGTTGTGGGAGAGAAGCGGCCAAACGGTGCATCGACGAAGAACTGAACTGGAAAGCAGAGCGAGGGTACGAGGAAAGAGAGACGCCTCGCGACTGGCAGAGAAACTCGGCGTCAGGATTCGGGGCAGTCAGACTCGGACGACTCACCGTCGTAGAGGGGATGCATCAAAGGACTCTGCTGACTAATCATATGGGGTATGCGCCTCAAGTTGAAACGCACGCCAGAGGAACGTGCGAGGCGGAGAGCGCAGAGGAGGAGCGAGGACGAAGAGTTCAGAGAGAAAATGTGGACCGCGCTCGAGGACGACGAACGGATCGATGGCATCAGCACCCGCTTCAACGACTATGCCCATATTCCCGACAGGTGGGGTCGCGATGCCCACGACGCAGCGGACCCACAACTCATGGACGACGACGAGTACGCCGAGTGGATTAGGGAGGGCATGTGGAAGTAAGCCAGGCAGCGCCCGTTTGCTGAATCGTCCTATTTACACACTCAGGAAAAAGCACGCTCGAGAGTACGAAGAACAAGCGAAGCGAGATGCAGAAAGGGCCGCTCGGAAGGCGCGCGAAAAGAAGATTAGAACAGAGACGGCCAGCATGAAGAGGCTCGCCCGAGAACAGGAGGAGAGAAAGAGAAAGGAGAAGCAGAGGCAGGGCGAGCAACTCGATCGCCAGCAATACGAGCAGCGATGGAACGCCCTCTTGGACGCTCAGTCAGGTCATGAACCACTCACGTCCGTCGACATTCCCTGGCCCCTCTTTTCAACTCGATCTCCCATTCGTGTCGAGGATATCACCCCAGAAGCCGTTGCCGCCTTTCTGTTGCCCGACGACGACTCGTCGAGGCGAAATCGAGACAAACTCAAGGAGAACTTGTTGCGCTTCCACCCTGACAAGTTCGAGGGTCGCTTGATGCACCGTGTCTCGGCAAGTGATACTGAAACCGTCAGGGAGGCCGTAGGACAGGTTGCCAGAGTTCTCAACATTCTCATGAACAAGTAGTCGTGATACCCAACTCTTTCTCCACTGCTAAACTCGTCGATCGCAGTCATCATGTTCGAGAGTAGAAACATGCGATTTCTCATCGCAACCACGACTGAACCCCATCGGCTTGACTTGATAATATCATCTGATCACCTAGTGCGCTGTACATCGCACCGAATGTACTTACAGTGTCGCGAGTGACCCCGTCCCGAGGTGGAATATAAGAGTCCAGTTGAGACACCGCCAAACTCCGCTTGAATTCTAGTCCTCGGCCTGTCCTTGTCAGCAGCACAAGCGAAAAAAAGGACGAGACTAGGTTTCTTCTTACGACTCAGGATGATGTCCTCTGACGAACCGGCTTCGACGCCGTTTCAGACCGTTCAAGCGTCCTTCTCAAAAGCCCAACGCCAATACCAACAGTTCCTCGACCGCTGGACGCCCCATGTCCTTCAGCGGTGGCTGGCCACGCTCGGTCTCCTTGCTCTCTTCATGCTCCGCATCGTCCTCTCCCAAGGCGTAAGTACTCCCTTGTGGTTGTATTTTTCAGAAAACTTATTCGCCGTTTAGTGGTACATTGGTTCGTAGCGATTTTCCTCTGCGACATACGCCAGCTGACGTGTCGTGCGGTGATTCGCAATAGTATGTTGTATGTGTCCCGTTCGCTGTTTCGTTTCATCCCAATGATCTTCCAACAGACGGCCTTGCCATCTACCTTCTCAACCTTTTGTTGGCGTTCCTACAACCCAAGTTTGACCCGTCCCTTCAAGACGACCTTCTCGCCGACGAGATCGAAGAAGGTGCCAGTGATAGTGGCCCCACACTTCCCTCGCAACGAGACGACGAGTTTCGACCTTTTGTGAGGCGCTTGCCGGAATGGCAGTTTTGGTACGTTACTTGCTTGCAGCACGGTATCTCCGGGAGATGAAACAACGCCTGTAGGCTTTGCGCGACGCGCGCGATCATCATCTCGCTGTTTTGCACTACCTCGGAAATGTTTGACGTCCCCGTCTACTGGCCGATCCTGGTGGTGTATTTCTGTGTGCTGTTTTTGCTGACAATGCGGCGCCAAATACAGTTGGTGTACTTACTTGCCTTGCCATGTTTGTGCTCACTTTTTATCAGACACATGGTCAAATACAAGTACATACCCTTTGACATTGGTCGCAAGGCACGCTACGGTGGGACCAAGTAGATCCTGCAAAGAGACAATGATTATTATTTTCACCCCACCCGTCTGCGAACATGATGCTCGAGTGGCGACGGCGGTAGTTGCGACTGTGGTACTGGTATGGATTTACAGCAATTATAATGTCCTCATGACGTTGCGACAATCCTGATTTATCACGTGACTCGCTCTGCTTTTAACCGGCGATGGCGACGACCAGCGTATACCCGCCTGCAGTCCACGCGATGGCAAATCACATTTTCACCTGCTTGAAGACTCATCGGGTGCGGTTCTCTGCTCGGTCCAACTGTCCCCCACTCTTCGTGGGCGTGCAGGGGCCACAAGGGAGCGGCAAGACCTTCCTCACATCCCGTCTTTGCTCACTGCTTGCAGATACACCCGATCCACTGTCGGTTGCCGTGCTCTCGATCGATGACCTGTACTTACCGCACGATGGGCTGTCTACGCTCGCCGAGGCTCACCCGCGGAACCGACTGCTGCACGGGCGTGGCCAGCCGGGAACACATGACATCGCCCTCGGGTGTGCGGTCATGTCGGCTCTCAAGATGATCAATGACGGTGCTGAAAAGGGTGCAGTGTCGTTGCCGGTATTTGACAAGAGCCTGTATGATGGTGCGGGTGATCGAACTGTGGAGATGCGGGTAGTAAGTGGGCCCCTGGACGTGGTCGTGCTCGAGGGGTGGTGTGTTGGGTTTTATCCCTTGCCGAGGGGGGAGGTAGAGGGGAGGTGGGCGCAGTGGGCCAAGGGGATGAAGGGTCTCAAGTTTGATCTGCGAGGGTCCGTCGGGGTGGACGAGGTGCTGGAGGTGAACGAGATGCTGGCGGCGTACGTGGGATGGTGGGACGCGCTGGATGCGTTTGTACAAGTGCGTGCGACGTGCATCGGTGTGGTGTCCGCGATGAATACGGTGGGTTTTAGATTCGAGGCCCGCCGGAGGTGTCGTTGGCGATCATCTATCGGTGGCGATTACAGCAGGAACAGGACATGAAGGGCAAGAATGGAGGACGAGGGATGACGGACGAGCAGGTCAAGACGTAGGTGTGTGGTTGCTCGATATGCTCGATGTGCTGACGAACGTGGGCAGGTTCGTGGATCGGTACATACCTGGATACGTTTTTTTCGGGGACGGGGTCACGGAGGGGATGGTGGACGAGCGAGGGAGACAAATTATTCCGCCATGGCAAGGACAGGGCTTGGTGCTCGAGCTAGATCAGGACCGGCAGCTCATGGGGACGAGTCGGTTCTGAGTCTGATGCTAGCGCCAGGACAAGGCATTAGTATTGGCACTAGTTCACAGATCAATGCACCCCGCACCGAATGCTCACTTGGCATCTCTGCTAGCTGGCCGTTGCTAGCGCCTGCAGCCGAGCGGTGTTCACAGGTCTCGATTCAAATCAGTTCAAGTTGTATAAAACGGCTGCACTATCAGCAATTCTACCGGTGATATGCTTACCGTGCAAACCAGCTCAAGCTGCTACCTTCACGTCCCTCGCATCCCTTTTCTCTCCCGCGCCTATCCACATCCTGGCCGCACCCACGCGAGCCCCAAACGGCCATCACCTCCACCTCTCGTCCGCGGCGCGATCATCACCAATGCCAACAACATTTCCGAGATGTGGGCGTTGGTGGTTGTCATGGTTGAGTCCAGCAACTCCGAATGTCGACAATTGGACAGCACCTGTGCTGAGCGCCGGTGCGTTAGGATGGGGTAAGGAGTGTCGCGGTAGTCGGACGGTGAAAGAAGTGGGAGGCCGGGCCGGTCTTGAGACCCAGGCTTGGATTCCTCGTGCGTCGTCGAGCTCAATTACGATTCCTTCTGGGTGAATCCAAACAATCGACGCGTCGACGATACCGACGATCGTCTTCCATTCTCCACCAAATCCGCAATCTCGACGTTGTGCGGAAATGAATCGCCACGGCGCCCGCTTGCTTGCAAAGCATCCGTATCAAACGTACTCACGAAAACAGGAGGAATGACCGGGTCGATGATCAAACCGTAACCCACTCTGCACTGGATGCGCGATGCTCAAGATCTGTCATGCCTGGGACATGTCCGTTCCGACCACTCCACCGCGTCCTCCGCGCGGTTGTATTTCGCGAATTCGTAATCATGTTTGTGCACGCGGGCGGGGTACGGGGTTGGGGGTAATCTGATCAAAGCAAGTCACAGGGTTGGCCGCATTTTCACCCTTCCTCGCTCGGTTTCTCACTCGTAGCCAAGACCATACACTCTTCTCCTCGAAAGACTTTCTGAAATGTCTTGGCTCATCGAGGCAGGGTCGATCCAGGGATTGAGGCTCCACACGACGGATCGGGGGAAGAGTACGAACTTGCGTGGGTGCTTTACAAGCATTTCGAAGATTATGGACGATCAGTGGGGGACGACGTCCACAACGAGGATCGCGGGTATCACTGACTGCAATGGAGGAATTCGGGGTGCTGTGGCTTCCCTCTGGCGCACGTAACCGTACGTGTACACAGATCATGCACCATCCCTCGTGATATGCTATGCTCCACCTTGGCGCGGTCACAAGATCATGCAAAGGCCCCACCGCATCACTGCATGCCATTCATAAATGTACACGTCTCAACACATGCATACAACGATCCAAATCCAAATACATGGGTGGAGGTGAGGTACAATCTACTATCGAATTCAATCAGTGGCACCCGGAGGTGCACGGTCCGTGCTCTATTTTCTGCTGATCATTTACATGGGAATAGATATCGACATTGATTATCGGCAAGATCGGAGATGAAACGCGGACGGCTGAGCGTGATGTTCCTATCGCTGTGGAAGTAAAGTACTGCGTCGGAGGTGCACAGAGCAGGCCCCTAGGGGCCTCAATCAGGCATATCCGTGAATAGCAACCCCACTGATCCTGATGGCAAAGAGAGATCGACGGCTCAACGACAATTCGGGAACACGGGTAAAGCTACAGGTACGCGCGAGGATAACGGCGCACGCCGCAAGCCACAGGTGCTTCCCTAGCTCTTGGCCTGGTCCAGCCAGGGCGGATTATCCGGGGACTTGGTCAGGGCATCGTATATCATGATCCGACGCCGCATCGCCGCCCATCCTGACAACATAACGACAGTGACAATAATGACACATGCGGCAGCGAGTGGTGGGCGGTGGTGGGCATATGAGGACGAAACTCACTTGATTGAGGACAAAAGGACGAACGGGGACGATGAAAGCCAACGTCCTGGAATGTGAAGATGAGACAGGCAAGGGATGAACGTGCTTTGATCTTGGCACGGATAATCGTGCGATTGCAGCACGGGTGCGGTGAATCAGAACGTTCGAGGGTGCGTGCGTTGCAGAAAAGCTATGCATTCTCTTACCCAGGCCGCACTGGCTCGTCGACACGAGGAAGTGGGAGTGATCAGGATGGGATGGGAGTGGGAAAAGTGCTCGTACATGCATAACAATGATTTTTCGTGGTGGCACAGGGGCTGAAAGGAGGCTCAGGGATGGCAAGTCCGTCCGATGGCAGTCGCACAGGCGTTGTAGGATCGGCGTTGTCTGTAATTAGGTCCAGGTCACAAACAGGTAGTGGGACAGAGATACGATACGGATATACTTGCTTGGGCAATGGGTACCGATCACGCTGCGCGTTGGTCAGATTTAGTAAGGGACGGAACGGGGTCAGCGATGGCTAGACCTGGTTCGATGCGTTCCGCCATTCCACTGTGCCTCGTTCGTCGAAATGGTTCGAGTGGGGCGTAAACGTTTGCTTGCACAAGGCAGTTCGCCAAGTACAAGATACGGATACCAAGTCAAGCCTAGACAGCTGCGGTCAACGAAGCTGGTCGAGATCTGGGTGAAATCGGGGATCCTTACTCGTCTTCTCCACCCATCTTCCATCTCGTACCCGCAAAAGTGATGTCCGAAACCAGTATCGTTCGACGCCTTGGATCGGATCCTGTGTCTCGGTGGGAGGCTGTCGTTGGACGTGCTGTGAAACGAGCTAGCAGTGAGCGCCATATGTACCCGCTCACAGGAATTCACTGCCAGTGTAGAAAATGATTGTCGTCGTCGATCCAAGGAAAGACCATAGCATGTTCGCCACCGTCGTCGCGCCAAACAGAACAAGAATCAATGATCGGGATCTGTTCACCAACTTCGTACAGTGGTGGCAGGATTCATTCGCCCACGCAAAAGAGATGGGGATCACAACGACGGACACAGGTCCAAGTCTGACATATGCCACATTCCCCCCTTTTCCCGCACAAGACGCCGTCTGCGTGTGCCCGTTTGCTGAGCAAATTCCATTCGACAGATGCTGTGAGCAACCCGAGGAAACGTTGGTCTTGCATGCTGTCATGGAAGCAAGTATGTACTCGTTCGTGACCAAAGAATTCGGACCGCCCATGAAACGTCGTGTTCGTTCGTAAGCCTCCGTTGCGCACGAATCCACTCACCACGGCCTCGTGTACCGTGTCAAGCGCGTTCACCCAAGGTTCCGTACCTGGGTCACGGAATGGAGGCCCGAGGGGACTGCTTAGGTACAAGTGTACATTGCAGACACCTTCCAAACCCCTGGGGGGCCCATGAGGCGGTCGCGTGTCCTTGGCCCATTGCGCAAAATCGGATAAAGGGCGGTGCTGATCGTGGCATTATTGACATGACATCAGGGGTGGGTTGCCACCCGATTTAACCTTTGGCATGGGCGCGATCACATACGGTACTGTGCAATGAACGTTTTTGTTCTGTTTATCTTTTCCTGTATTTCTCAGAGCGCCATGACCGTAAAGCGCCGAGCCAAGACATGATAATGCCATCCTGTACAAGGTCTCAAAGGCAACCAACAATGTTCTGTGAACTGGCGTATCAATGATGACGTCGGGTTCGCCTTTTTGACGCGGCGTTTGTTTCATCTGCCGCGTGATATATGCACTGGCTCGTATTACTACGCGACTTTTGGAGGCACTTTGCGGTGACCCTGCGAGCGAGTGCCACATTGATGGTGGAGGCCGGACAATTACAGCGAGGCCGCCATCGTCCTCTGGAGGCAGGAAGTGATGCCAGCAAGCAAGTCCCTTATCGAACGGGTCAAGTGAGACTCTGAAACTCCAAAAAAAACGCCGGAGATAACTTCATCGGGGGACGACGCGGAATCAATCTACCTTTTTTCTTCTTATACGGTGCTTCTGAATCTTCTTCTTGTACACGAACACGCGCCTATGCCCGAAAAAGGTTGCTGTGGTTCCAAGGGTTGGCGTTAGACGGGATAAACAACCGTCCGAAAACAGCAGGTTCCAACAGAAACTTCTGATGAAGAAAAAAGTCACCCCAGATTTAGCACTCGGTTTGAGCCCTCCAAACGTGGACAGCCCCATACAAGTTTCAAGCGCAAATGGCTAGATATTGATACATCACTGCTCTGCGGTGCTCGAGCCCGCGCCTCTGAGCGCAGCCGCTTGAGGGCATCCTTGTGCGCGACTCGGAGTCGTTTCTGTATTGTATTCAGCAAAACTTGTTCTTTATAATGTACATATGCCCACGAAGAAAAGTTTGTATGCAGCTATTGACACAACATGAATGCGATGATTGGCCCAATGCGAGATGAAGCAAAGAAAGTCCGTCGCAAACGGCACTCCATGTCGCCCACCCCAAGGCGAGATCAGGGTAGGGTATAGATAGTTTCTTAAATATTCGGTAGGCGACCTGGAATAACGGTGCGAGTGGCGAGTATACAATAAGCATCGTCCTCAAGACGACCGTTCTAGGCGTATAACGTGAGCTACAATACGTTGGGGTTACCACACGGCGGGCGAAGCGAAAGCGAACATCTTTGTTTTTGAGAGGACGATGGAAATGACCTGAGCCTTTGGGAGGCCTGGTGACGACGACGCCGAGACAATCTTGGCGGTATGGTCTTCGATGCCGAGCGGGGTAGGAGGAGATGCCGATGACGCTGGGGATGTCGATGGTGAACACGATGGTGACGGCGTATCTGGAGTGGTAGGGGGCGTCATGTACGCCGCGGACGGATTCGGGGGAGGGGGGAATACGGGCTTTGGTGGCGATGGATACCGTTGCCCGTACGAGGGCGAGGGACTCGTACCCGTGGAGGTAGCGAAGGGATTGGTAGTGGGTGGCGGCGTCGACTTCTTCGTCGATGGGAGGATGTACGTAGGGTATGGTCCGGGGCCGACAAAGTCTTTCCGAATCATTTCCTCGAACTCCCTGAGGGTGACGGGATCGACGTTCAACTCCCACTCGAGATACTGGCACATTTCCCGTTCCATTTGATTGATTTCGCGAAGCTGGAACATGCCCTGGGCGACGATTGACCAGGACTTGTTTGAGTAAGTGTCGTCGCAGATGACCTTTGAGGCGAGCATGAAGGCACTTATGAACAGACGATGACCCGACGATCCCCGGGCTGTCGGAAAACGTGCCTTTAGTCGCTGAAGAAGGACGAGGGCGGCGAAAGTAACAGAAGAGTGGAGTTTGGTCCTGTGAAGAGCATACGCTATAAAGTGGGGTAGTTTGACTGTGGAGTTGGATGACGACGGGGGGTACTCGGGGCAGGCAAACAGGTGAGTGATGAACCGTGCGCATAACTTTGATGTTTGCTCGTGACCGTAAAAGGGATCCTGCCTGGTAGAGGTGGGCTGTGTCGAGGGTGGTTTGGCGGACGGTGCCTGAGAGAAGGAATAAGACCTGCAAGGAAGCGGCGACGAGAAATACGTACGGGTGGAGGGTAAGTGAGACGGGATGCGTTGTGGGCTGACCTGTACGGGGAAGGATGACTGGGCTGGAGTGGACCGTGCACGGTAGCCATGAAAAAAAAAAGGTCGCGCTAGGGAGGAGGGCTAATGGCTGGGGACGAGTCCGAGTGAGTATATAAATCGCGGAGTCCCTGAGAACCAAACGGGCGAAGATTCGAGATCACCCAAAAAAAAGAATTGAATAAAATGGTCGCGTATTATGTCATCACACGCATGCCGAACCGCCCAACCGAGCGAAGCCACCGTGCAGCACGCCATTTGTTGGGACCTGGCCACCGTGCCGGCGCGGCACATCAATTATTTATAATTGGCATCGCCAAAATAATCGGTTCCCTTCGTGGAATGAAACAATGGAAAACTCACCGTGGGAATAATCCTAGTACGTCTCTCCGTCACGGGTGCTGCCAGCTTCAGCGTGTTGCCTCGAGGACGGAGAAGGGGAGAACGGACGAATCTCGTTATCCGTTAGGCGTGCTTGATCGGACACACCCTGCTGCTGCTGCTCTCTAATCGAGTGGGCGATGAGTCGCACAGCTTAGCGTATGCAGAACTAGGCATCTGCCCAGCCCTCCACCCCCTCCTTTATATATCAGCTCGGTGCGCCGTTAGGAACAAAACGCGAAATTTGGCAGATGTGATGACAACAACAATGTCCAGTAAACAGTGGCAGTTTCTCCAAATGCGTCGTACTCGAGCCCACGTCCGGCCGGATGCGATCCCCAATGCGGTGCATTTCCTTACGAACCAGTTCGCCATCCCGAGCCTTGCTCTGTCATCCTCACCGCCTTTTCATTTTCGCACATGGTCCGTGCCATTGCCCTCCCCGACGCATCCGGTACCCCTGTCGTCGTATGGCAAGCTTGTGAATCACTATGACAGCAGCGCGACATGGACTCGTTTAGCGTGCACACTAGCTTTCCTGTCTATCAAACCGGCTGATTCAGTTCTCTGCTTTACCTATTTCGACTTTGTGACTTCACCCCACTCGTGCGGAGAATCAGATTCATCATAGCTTATTTCACAGAATCCATTTTTGCTCCTGCCTCACATATCATGGCAGGTGCGAGTTTCTTTATCCGAATCCGATTTTACGTTCAGACATGGACCCGAGGCGTGGTGTGGATGGCGTTTGTGCGTCCTCGACGATAATCACTCCATGAGCCCTCCACCCCCCTTCCCTCGCCAATGCGACTCTGGACGGAATGTATCTTGCCCTTGTAGACAGTGTCCTGACGAGAAGGCCTCACCGACACCATACCCTGACTCCTGGGCTAACCCTTTGATCCTTATCTTGTGCGCGGGGTCCAAACCACTCCGCTCAATCGACCCAATGTTACCAGATAAGAGCACTGATAACTCGTGCCGTCCTTTTAAGGTGATGTTGTGTTCATGGTGATGCCGGAAATCAATCATCGGCGAGAGGCTCAACGTTCGACGTACGGGAGGCAGACCGAGAATCCACACGTATTTGGCTCCTTGCAGTCCTCGAGCCGAGACAGCTTCTACCGCACGGTGTCCCGGACTCTCCTTTGTTCTCATATCTGATCATTCGTTTCCCTCCTCCCAAATCCCAGCGATCGTGTCAGATACATGACTGATTCTGCGATTGACCAATGGCAATGACTGGTCTTCACCAACGTTCCACCGTCCCGCTCCGATTTGATACGGGTGGTTTGATACCTTGAATGACAGTTGGTCTCTTTCGTGCGTATGACGACACTGTTCGGCGTTTCTCATTCATATTCATGTCCAGTTTAGCAGCCGTGTCTGATGTAGCAGTCACGAAGATAAGGCGCACTCATTAACAATGTGGGTGACGCTTCCTAAAGCTCTGTCTCCGCACAGCCCTCGGAATGTCCCTCGGAGAACTGAAGGGTGAGCTTATCGCGATGTTGTCATCGGTCCGTCCATTGCTTCTTCATACGCGGCGACAGCGAACATCATGAAATGGCACCGGGATGCATGACTGACCGTTTCTTACGGACAAGCCAGGACGGATCAGCTTGGATGCTGTAAAGGAAGTGCATGACGCATTCAAAGCACCTGCGCAGTCTCGGCACGCGGAATTGACAACGACGGAGCGTCGAACAGGAACAGTTCGTACCAGAGCGTTGTATGTCTCCTCTTGATAAGACAGATGTCAGTCGACGGCTGTACATGTGCTCTCGCTTTCCATACATATATGTAGCGCGAAAAGGTGTCAACAAGAGGGCCAAGCTAGAAGATCAAGCGATGTTTCAACTTGAAGGTCACAATGGCATGGACTTGACACTCTTCAACTACTGTCAATCGTAGCTGTTCGGGATCTACGCACGTGTCGTGGAATCTGGACCGCTGGGAAGGTCAAAACGTTCAACTCTAATAATCGATCCAGATGGTACGCGGGTCCCCGTTCTAGTCTGGGGTCTCTCGTTACAGACCCATGATCCTGATACTTGACGACTGGTCAATTTGAACTTTTGAAGAACCCGACGCACGTTGGGTGAGTTCGCGTCCGTCATCGACATGGTGATCGTATCTGGTTCGGTCCCGGGGACCCGTTGGTCAAGCTGGTTTGTAGCGCCGCGGGCTCTCTCACGTCTCTTTTCAGGGGTCCGTCGGTGCACAATCACTCGGCCTGCTCCCACTCGAGTCTAACCCTGAGAAGGGTCTGACTCCTTGAAAAAAGTCCGTCCTTGGATGCTCCATCCTGTCCCAATCCGATGGAGAATGCGTGTGGCTATCACTACGTTGACAGCTGATGGGTCCCAAGCCACAGAGGCGGCCGTCGCGGAATCACTCCATATGCCCAACGCTCGGGCCGCCTCAATTGATTTTACTCTCATGGTACCTGCTGACTTGAACTTAGTCTCCGCAATAACGTGTCCGGTTCGTCTCAGCCTTCCGTCATGCCTCACCATCCCTACCAAGCCAATAAAGTATCCTCCCTGATGGTATCGAGTCAGCCTTTTTTTTTTCTATGTATGAAAAGTCCTGCTGCTCCTCTTTAAGACCGTCGCCTCAATTGGGATTTTAATTCTTCTTTCCAACGCTCATGACTCGTACCCACCACCATCTTTTATCTCATTGTGGTTAGTCGACGCTTCTCGTTATTCGTACGTCATGCTCAGACTGATGTCACACCCTGATCAGCACAGCATGGCCAAACTTTGACATGGGCGCCGTCTCGTACCAACACTTGATCGCATCATCACTTTATGAACAAAGAGCGAACACCAAGCTCTGCAATGTGCGCCGCCCTGTCGAGCGCTCGGGACGTTGATATTCGCCCGACTTTTTCTGACGGCCGAATGGCCGTCCCGCCTTTCACGGAGAGGATAGGTTTTTCTCTGACCGCCACAAGTTGAAATGCCGTGTTCCTGGGGCGTGCCGGTTCTCCTGGTACGGTATCGGAATGAATTGGAATGATGACCTGTTGGGCGTCAAGGCTGACTTGCCTTGCGCGTTCATTTGGTGCCATACAGGGCTGATTATATGACAGCTAACTGAGTCGTATATACATATAACGATGGTCGCCGTGTGTGCTTCTTCCGCCGGGGATAGCAACTGCGTGTTTCGTCCGTTGACAGTTCCGGTGCCACGGATCATGCCCAGGAACGAGTTACTTTGGCCGAACGGACTGTATCATACCACAAGCAACTGGAAACGGGAAGCTGGCGGTAGTTACTGTTGGGGGCTTGTGTGCGGCTTTTGGCAGAAGTTAAGAAGATGCAGTTGCAACGTTTTCGTTTATGTTTGGACCGGCTCAACATACTTCGGTCTCAAGCTTACCGTAAGGGCGAAGAGGACTCGCCTCAGCGAATGAATGAGCGCCAGCAAGCAACATGGTTCCATTCCGCGGAGGCAGCCGCGGGCACGCCTGGTCGACGTCTGCTATCTTATCACTCTTCGTTTTTCGACTCATCCCCGCGCCGTCCAAGCACCGGCTGTTCTGTCAGTGACGAAACAAACTGCTCGGGTCAGCACGCGCCGGTTCACTCGGTCGTGTTCACTTTCATGGCCCAAGGTAAAAAGAACGTGGGTAGGTCGTAGACTAGCCACTTTGAAGGGACACTCGTTTCTTTGCCACGAATCTAGCCCTTTTGGCTTCATTTTTCAACATCAGCGAACATTTCGCCATGTACGAACATGACTTGACTTGCAACCCTTCATCCTGCATGTGGCGCACGATGCAGCCTTTGAAAAAGGTAAAAAGTGGTGGCACGCCTTGAGGCAGCAAGGTTTGATGGCAAGGGTCCAAACGTGGAAACGTTGCCTTGTTCGCCGAGGTCACGAGGGGCTAAAAAGCGGTGGCAGATACAGTCAAGGAGAAGTCCTGCTATTTTATTCTCAAGCGCATCGTGCCACAACTCGACAATCTTGTTTGATAAATTTGATTGCAGCCAAGCCACGTTCTGGGGTAAAGGATGTAGGCGGTCCCGCTGAATAGCGATGCCTCGTGTCTTTTCTCGTGTGTTTCGAAATTTTTGTCAGAGGCGGAAGAGCGGGCACGGAGGTCTGTCCAGCATGCTGCCCGAATTGATCCGATGAAATGGTGGTGGGTTAGCTTTTCGATGTGGGGAGAGAGAGGGAACGAGTTTGCGTTCAAACCCGTCGGGCGAGAAGGCCGCGCGGAAATCGTCCGCACAGGGCCCAATGCGAATATAGCCTTGTAATATAGCGAGATATAGGTGCCAGGTGGACTTTGGAACCGTGCGCATCACGACACGGGGACTGGAGAATGGAAAATCATGGTCTTATCAACAAGGTTGGGTTGCGTGATATCCTCCTCGACAAAGTCCCCAGTTCATTAGCGTTGATCAATCGGATGTGATCCGCGCGGAAGTGAGATATCGAGATATGGTGTAACCGGACGAAATGGTAGACGTGTGCTTGCTGCGTGTCACGCGAGAAAGGCGTTCTTACCTCAATCGATCGTAGGTAATTGAAGGTACTCCGTTAGATTTGGTGGAGACATGTTCAGGTTTTCAAAACAAACCTCCACTTCTTATTCACGGTTTTCTTTGTAGTAGTCAGTGGCTTCGAAGTTCAAGTTCTTGGACGCAGTGGCACATGATGGCAGATTGTCGTGCAGTTTCTGTGAAGAACCACCATCAACATCACGTTCTGATCTTCTCCACCGAGCTGGACCAGTTCGAGACGTCCAACTGCGACACCCCTGCATCCTTCAGAATCAGGTTTCCTGGGACACGTTGTCGTCCTTCCGCGAAGAAACGACAACAGGAAACTTCGCTGAAGAAAAGCCTATCTCCGATCATGCGGTCGTCGCCTTTTTTCACGCCACGGCGGACGACTGTCCTCTGGGCATTATGCACGCCGTATGAGCTGGGCTCCGACGTGTCGGTCGTGTCTTCCTGCATTGATTCGATCGTACAGGTGACTAGAATTGGTAGCTTCCTTGCTGTTGGCACCTCTTTCCCTGAGCACAGGTTTACTTCCTTGGCGTCCTTCGCTCGATGTGGCGTGGAAGCGGAGATGCTTCTGCTCCTGTCGAGTGCAGCTACAGAGCAACTCGAGTGACTCGCTTTCTGTGCTCTATGTTGGGATGCCGTGCTCAGTGTGGTTAGCGATATGATCGCGGTGTACACAGATTTTGGATAGCAGTGAGCTCTCTAAAGGCTGCTTTCAGTGCTCTGGGGTTATTGGCTACCCGTTTGACTATAGTCAATCTCGTTCTGTGGGGATCTACTCCCATACTCGGTTTGACTCCTCGCAGGGCTGTGCTTCATGTCTAGTATAATGTGGAAAGACTGGGAGTCTGGCCAAGGTTAGTAAACGTGCTTCTTGCATACCAGATCAAGAATATCTGTGCATCACGACTAATGCAGTTATTTAGATCCAGGATGTGTTTGCTTAGGCATGACTCCAGCCTTCGAGCCAGCTCGCGCGGGGCAAGGGCACTTATTGTCTTCATGAAGAAGCCATCAACTCCCCGGGCGGACCATTCCATGGAAAGGAGCTGCGCGATCAAGAGATCATTAAGGGCCCAGCATGATGTGGAGGCTATTGTCTTCCCGTTGCGCCCAGGGTTCTATCCACTTTCTTCTTACCGCAAGGTGGTCGTGCTGACACCTGTTTTTTTGCGGATCACAAAGAACAGATCGACGTGCATTCTGGGCCATTGCCGCAGCATCTTCTGGACCTTGTCCCACCCTTGCCTTTGCAGTCTTTTGTCGGCATTTCGGAAATGTCAGAAATGTGATGTGAGAGGGCCTATTTCCGGTAGCCTGCGCTTTGGGCTGTGTTTTGTCCATCGAGTGTATATATGGTCCAGCTTTTGGACAGTGATTTCCTCCACAGGCTGAACGTATACCAAGTTTTTGCTTTCGCCCTGAAGTGGGTAAAGCACTCCTGCGTAATGCACTGAGCCTGCCAACTTGTCCTCGGATCGGACATTGGGGAATGATGACGACGGTCGGGGACAGCACCAGCGACAGGTAGCAGCATGGATTGTTGAAGGTGCGCATTTCATTCATTCTTCTTTCTCTTGATTTCTCGAAACGAGTACATCACAGTTTTATGGACAAGAGATACTTGCATTAATGTCCGGGTCACGAACAGTACTACACACCTACAAGGGTGGATTCTATCAAACATCCATTAACCATCAACGTCACCGTGGAATGTTCCCTCAAAACCACATTGAATGTGCGTATACCGTTGTCCACAACCACCGCCAGGTGATTGAATTGAGATGTCTTCAGGTCAGTTTCTTGTTCCGCAGTGTCTGAGCAGTGGAGCCCATTTAAACTGGTTCAAACGCCTTAATAAAGACGCGCCGAGCCAACTCGGTGACCAACAGACTAGTGCCATGGAGCTAATTCTACGGGGAATACGGTGTGATTACTTCGCCGACACATCCCGGACCGGGTATGTTTGATTCACAATAGCCGTTGGGAGTTGGGTGCTCATTCTCGTGTTTGTCAGCTGACGCATAAATCCAACGATGAGCGGCGCGGTGGGCCGAGTGCCTTGTAATCACATTCTTGCTCGTAGGTGCTGTGCCATCCTTTTTATTGCTCGATCTTGCCTAGTTGTGGTGGCGATGAAACGGTGACCGGCCCGGGGGCGAGTAAGCACGTGCAGCAGATTGACTGAGTGCGTGTTTGTTCCCGTTGATATGCGTTTTGGGCAGCCTCTCCTCCGGGGTTCACGCCGACTTGCGAGACTTGGCGATTCCCCTTGGGGGGTTTTCGCTAGGAATGTGCGGCCCGGTGGGATAAGGAGATGTAAGGGAACCGGCATTGGTTTTGATCGACATGATCAATAGGGTAGATAATATATTGTCTTGACTGGCATGGCATTTCAATGGAGCAGCGCTTTTCCTCACTACTATTTTCCAGCACAAAGTTATTCCATTGCTCAGTTGTGAGGAATGATCAGTATTGGATCTCCGGGTCACCATGGCACGCGTGGAAATATCGGATCAGTAAGAATAAGTTTCGCAACGGTGATAACTCCTCGGCTGCACATTCCCCTTGCAGTAGATCAGTTAGAAGAAGACCCGGACTGAATCATCCGTACAAGATCGAAACCTGAAATTTCGTACCAAAGCTCATTGGAGTTTGCAAGCAAGGTGCTAGGCGGCAACCATGGTGTATTTTGTATAGTGGAAATGTATAGCCAGCACGGCGGTATGCAGGGGGAAGGAGAAATCGACTAATCAGCGGCGTGTTCTTTTCCTCTGGTCCTCGTCATCGGTATTGGCATCCGTATCCAATACACTTTCCTCCCTTTTTCGTTTGTGACCTTCGTTTCCACTGCTCGTGGGGGTGGTTTGCAAACTTTCGATGGTCTCCTCGTCGCTTTCCAATCTGTGAGGGAGTGAGTTGCAAGTTTCATCACGCTCAACAGCAGCGTACGCACATGAATGCCGAAAGCGGCTCAGGTTCGAGGCCTTTCTTTTCATACAACTCCTTCGTTTCCCTCCATTTCTTTTCGCTTTCTGCCCTGCGTTCCGCTCGGAGCCATTCCATCCGTATTTTGCGGGTTTCTTTCTCCATCTTACCTGTCCCATCCCAGAGCTCCCGCTTTTGTTTCATCTTGCCCAATAAAAACGTTTCCAGATATTCACGCGTGACGGTCAGCTCCCGCGCGTCTGGCGTCGCTTTCTCAAGCAGTGCCTCGGTACGTCGGAGAAGGCATCGACTTTCGGCGATGCGCGTCTCCATGGATGGGACGTAATTGACGAGAGTGGTGAATTGACGGAGGGCATCGATGAGCATGTAGTGGTTCGGGGCGCCTTTGGGGTAGTCGGGGTAGTCGTAGCCGTCGTCGGACTCGTCTTCTTCGTCTGCTTTCCAGCCGGGGTTCGAAGCCTCGCGGGGTGGTGCACCATTGCGAGCTGGACGAGCAGGGAGTTCCGATGGAGGTAGCACTTTGTGGGGAGAAACTAGGTTGTCTGGTCGTGCCTCGGATTCGGCGGCCTCGGGTCGAGGATTTGCGAAGACGCCATTGAGAACTAAGTTGGAAGGGCCAGCTACGATTTCATCTAACCGGCACAATGAGAAGGGTGAACGACGAGGAAGAAAAATCATCGCTAGTGCTTACCTCCTGGATAAAGAAGTTGTTCCAGAGCCTCTGAGGAACTGGAAGGGGAGGGAGAAGTTGCCTTGGCGCGTTGTTTGCCTTTACCTGGGCGAGCCATTAGTGCTGATGAAGCACCTCACAGTTTTAAAGATCTCCGGAACCGCGGAACACACAGGAATTTGACAGGTCTGGGATCCAGACAATGTCAGCACAAAGGAAGTCCAAAGTGTGGAGGACAATGGGAGATTGAGACATGGTGGAATCCGCTGACAACAGCTTGATTCGGCGGATGCCATTCCACATGTCTCATGTTATGTTACCTCCATAGATCAGCCTGCGTGTATACCGACGAGATGAAAAAAATCGTATCGAAGTCGAAACTTGACCGTCGGTGACTGGGTCACTCTGCATACGCAGCTGCGGGCGTCCAAGTCAGACTCAGAGGTGGTGTCGCTCAGACCATTACCAAATCGGGACGTTGATCGCTTATCTGCTTGCTGTAGGTCCAAGTGATGGCAGCATTGTTCTCGTGTGTATATAGTCCACCTCAACAAAATCAGTATAAAACACGTCTTGTGGTCTGAAATAGTTCCCCTCTCTTGTCCACGTCAGTGAACGGAATACTTCAGAACATCGAACGAACTCCTTGGACCGCAAGGCATACAACATGGTGAACCTGCGCTCTAGGTCAAGGGCGAGAGCCGCCGCTCCTAGAGCTACCCCAAAAATCGAGCCAGTGATCCCGGTACCGACTACAGAGTCAGATCTGAGCGAAGAAGCCCTTCGAAAACTCCCCCGTGCGAAGCTTCAGAAGCTGGCTATGGTATGCATTGAACGCGCCCGTTTCACGATACTCGCGCTAACGATACGTAGGCACACAAAGTAAAGGCGAACGCAAAGAGCGAGGCAATTATCCAACAATTGTTGAGCCTCCAGATACCGAAGAAAACGAGGCAAGTGGTGGAAATAAATACCATTGGACGAAGCGCTAATTCTGTAAGTAGACTTGCCGAAGATGATCCGGAGGAAGGCCCATCACGAAAGAGAATGAAGAGGGAAGCCGGGTCGGAAGAAGCAACGATACTTGCTACGGCCGAGAACGTAGGAGTGTCCGCAAGCACCCAATCTAACCAAGATGGCGCCGATGGTAAGTGTTGAACGTCCAAAGCTCCACTTCAGAACGTGACGTCGTGTCGATAGATGCAGAGCCTCAGTTACCAGAGCCTGAGCCATCCGCCCCACGACCGATATCCCCAGCGCAGAGGACACCCGTGGTACTCTCATACGATGAAAATCTTTTCAGCGGTACCGAATCCGAGATGACTGAGGAGGAACAACTCGACTTTGCCACACCCATCTCCTCGCGCTCGGAGACGCCCCCACTTGCGCATGTCAATAACCTGAAACGCTGTGTTAAAATCATGCAAGAAATTTCCGAACGGGACATCGCTCTTTTGAGTGAAGTGAAGGGTGTGCGCGAGACCGCTGCCAAGCTTCACAAACGAGCAAGGGACGTTCGGGATCTTGTCAAGGCAGAAAAAGGTCGGAGAGAGCGGATGGAAACCTACTTTCGCTATTGGCAAGAGACGGAGCCGAGGTGGGATAGGGGATGGCTGTACGGACCGGAAGCACAAGTGAAGGAGTCGGGGAGGTGAGTATATCGTGTCTCTGCTTGTCCAATCTTGACCTTGGATTACTCCTAGTCGTCAGCCTGCCGAGGGAAGACCGTAAGTAGTGATGTGACGCGCAGCACAAGTATGAACTAAAACTATGGCTTCTTAAGGGCCACGCCAACCCCTATGCGAAAACCAGCGCTGTCACCGGAGCAGCTGAAGCAAAAGAGGGATGCCATTATTGCGAAGCAAGAAGCAGAGCAGCGTGAGCTCGAAGCTGTGTGGAGAAAGGAACTGCAAGACTGGCTAGGTTCCTCGAGAGAAGCGTCAAGCGAGGTTGAAGTTGATCGCACTGATTTCCCGCCCACAGACGAAGCTGACACCAACGAACCCCTGTTGATATCGTATGGCCGTCCTAATTAATTAATAAGTAATTATAATAATTTTGACAAGTGCTTATCATATTAGTCATCCCGCTTCCTGCGTTCTGCCAACTCCTTGTCAATCACCGTCGTCGACCTTCGCCGTTCACCGTCCGTTAAACATGCCCTTCGGCCTTACAATTGGAACTGAACGCGCTAATTCTCTTCAAGTATGCTCGAGATATCCCTTTTCTACCATTTTTCAGCTCACCAGGTGGCTTTTTTTTTTGTACAGAATGCGATACAGGACGAACTCATGAAGCGGGGCTTCAGTCCTGATGCTGGTCCGTCTTCCAGAACCACTTTCATGCACTCGAATGCTTATCAGGGGGGTTACACAGACCCAGTCATGGCGGAGTATATTACCATCATGATCATAAATAACAAAACTGCCGGTGCGTCCTCCGACCTTGACATCTTTGATCAGGAATGACAATGTCACCATAGCTCAAATAACGTCTGAACTTGAGGATTGTAAGCGTCGAATTCCTTTCCGACTTTTTCGTTCCCTGCTGACAGCCTGGTTTGTTGCAGTGATTGGGGCCGACTTTGGTTCGTGTGACCTTTTTCGCAACTCCCCACTTCGCGTTGTTACTGACAGTCTTTTAATATCCAACAGATCCTAGTTTTACCGATTGGTTATTTGTCGAAGCAGCCAAAGGCGCTCCCGAGTCGGAAATGCAACTAACGTCGTCATCCACTTCCCCAACCCTTACACCAGCAACCACGTCGAAACCGCAAGCCACATCTGAAATCCCCGTTCACTCACCGTCCTCGACAACTGACCTCCGACGGCCACCGAATCCCCGTGCAGGTCCGCCTAGTGGTGCCCCGCTCTACCAACAAGCGCTCTCCTCAACACTTGGTCACGGGCAAAAACGAACAGCGTCTGTACGGTCTCCGTCACCTCCTGGGCATGGCCCGTTGAAAACGCGTCGTATGGACGTACCGACCGGCCCACGCGCGATGCAAAGCAGCGGATCAAGAAGTGATGCCGGTGCAGCTGCCAGCGGAAGGAGTCTGTTAGACCGCGTAGGCGGACGAAACGGTACCCATCCACCCTATACGCGCGGAGACGAAATACAGGCTCGCATTGATGCCGTGACGAATGGTGGTATTCCCCCCAGTGGGGCAACGCCCGACCCGAGCATGATGATGGGCTTTCAAAATGGTGTCGGGATGGATATCACCGCGGCCAATGTGAATGCGAACACAATGATGCTGCAGGAGATGATGATGAACCAGATGGCGCTCATGGCTCAAATGGCCACCTCGATGGGAATGCTTAACCCCGCCACAGGGCAAATGATGGGTGGAGGATTTCCAGGTATGCAACAAGGGGATATGACTATGTATCAAGGAGGCGGTGCATTTGGTCAAGGACAACCACTGGCGCAGGGCGCGAATGGCCGAGGAAGAGGTGGTGGGCGTGGTGGGAGGGGTCGTGGCGTAGGGCCAGGACGAGGCGGATTTGTTGGAGCAACATCCGTCCCACCCTCCGAATCGCCCACCCCCGGTCAGACACAGACCCAGCCCCCATTCGATGTTAATGTAGCGCAACCCATTGAACCTTCTGTGCCCATAGTCGCCCCAACACCTACACCTGCCTCTGCACAACAGCCAACTCCTGTCCAGCAGCAACGGATACCCTATGCGCTACCGGAGCGTCCGCAATCCCCAACTTTGTGCAAGTTTGGCACTAAATGTACGAACTCACAGTGCAGGTATTCACATCCCTCGCCAGTCGCGACGGCCGAGAGCGGCGTTGTGCTGAGCACGGAAGCGTGTGAGAAGGGCAGAGATTGCAAAGATAAGGATTGTGTCAAGGCGCACGTTAGTCCGGCAGTCAATGTACCTGGTAGGTGACGGTGTTCTTTTTCAAGTTCCTCTGCTTAACTGGGGCTGTAGGTTCTGAAAGTCAAAAACCATCCTCGACACACCCACCTCATTCCGCCCCACCTTACCCCGGAACGCCTTCTAATCCCATTCCCTGCCGCTTCGGTAGCTCCTGCACTCGCCCGAACTGCACCTATTCACACCCTCCACGACCAAGCAACGCTCTGTGTCGTTTCGGTGCTGCATGCACTCGTGCTACGTGTCTTTACCAACACCCGGAGGGCCGCGTGTTACCGACGTCATTCCACCGCGGCCTGTCGACTAATGGCCCCTTGGTGAACGTGCCAAATCCTGAGACGGGTAGCATGGGCGGAAGCATTCATCGGAGTATGACATTTAATGTCCCAAATAAAGCCACGTCCACTACAGAGAATGTGAAGGAGAAACTGGAAAGGCAGATCAAGGAGCTGGAGGCTACGAAGAAGGCTGTTCAAGACGCGGAAGCGGCCGCCGCCGCTGGGAAGAAGAATGAGACAAAGTCTGCCGTTCCCATCGTTGCCTAGTGAGTTTCCCGTATTTGATCGCCGCTCTTCTTACATGCGATATTTGTAGATGCATCCAACTCCTTTGTGGGGACCAAAAATTGACGTCTCTATTGCCATGGTCTATCTGTGTTTTTATCGTTTCGTTTTTACTCTTTTTCCCTTCGATTATTGGTATAAATGGGATGCTCTCCCTCACCCGACGTGTGTATGTAGATTCTGACATTCGTCCACTGCGTCCTAGAACAGGCCAGGGTCGGGTTAAATATTGAAGCCCAAAGACCACCCCTTGTTGTCACGTGACTCGAAGGCGCTATGATTTGTTTGAATCCCGATTACTCTTTTTAAAACTTTGCGTGCATCGTTTCACTCTAGGAGGGCTTTTGAGCTCGTTTATGATTTTTACTCAGAATACGCGCGACGAGTCAGTCAAGGTCGTCTTTTCTTTCGTCGTCGTCTGCTCACATTCGCGACAGTTATCTCAGCGACCTCGTCTTCTCTCTTCTCCCCCATTGAAAAACTAAAAAGATCATGCTCACCCTCTCCCACAACATTGCCCGCGCTCGTCATCCTTCCGCCCGCCTTCTCTCCACCACACTGCTTCGCTCTCGCATCGCTCCCACCAACCCTCTACGTGCGATCGCCGCTCCGGCAGTCGGCCCAAAGGCTGGAGAACATGTACTCAACTCCCCCTCAGAGCTTGCCCGAAAATTATCCGCCAAAGTCCTCCCACAGCTCGACCGTCCAAATGTTAAAAAGGTCGTCGTCGTAGGCAGTGGTGGTCTTTCCATCGGCCAGGCAGGCGAATTCGACTACTCGGGTTCGCAGGCGATGAAGGCCCTCCGCGAAGAAGGCGTCGAAGCCGTACTGATCAATCCAAATATTGCCACGTGGCAGACAAGTCATCAACTCGCCTCGGAAGTTTACTTTTTGCCCATCACCGCTGACTATGTCGCATACGTTTTGGAAAAGGAACGTCCGGACGGCATTTTACTCACCTTTGGCGGTCAGAGCGCCTTGAACGTCGGTATCGCCCTCGACAAGATGGGCGTCCTCGACCGCTTAGGCGTCAAGGTCCTCGGAACACCCATCAAGACCCTCGAGATTTCCGAGGATCGCGACCTCTTCGTACAAGCTCTCAAAGGTCTTTCTTTCCCCCTCTCCCTCCGTGTCATTCTCACGTGAAAACATCAGAGATCGACATCCCAGTCGCTCAGTCGACGGCTGTCTCCACTGTTGATGCAGCACTCGAAGCTGCCGAAAAGATTGGCTACCCCGTCATTCTTCGTTCCGCTTTCACTCTGGGCGGCCTCGGTTCTGGCTTCGCCAACAACCCCGTCGAGTTGCGCGATCTTTCCGCCAAATCTCTTTCCCTTTCTCCTCAAGTCCTCATTGAACGTAGTATGAAAGGCTGGAAAGAACTAGAGTATGAGGTCGTTCGTGATGGTGCAGACAACACCATCATCTGTTGCAACATGGAAAACTTTGATCCCTTGGGAACCCATACCGGCGACTCTATCGTCGTCGCTCCAAGCCAGACTTTGAACGATGACGAATATCACATGCTGCGGAGCGCCGCCATCAAGGTAATTCGGCACCTCGGCGTCGTTGGGGAGTGCAACATCCAGTATGCCCTCAATCCTGAGTCTAGAGAATATTGTGTGATCGAAGTCAATGCACGGTACGTATATGCGCATTAACAATCCATCTATGCTCACATGATACGTTAGGTTGAGTCGCTCGTCCGCTTTGGCTTCCAAGGCGACAGGATATCCGCTTGCCTACACCGCCGCCAAGATCGCCCTGGGGCACACTCTTCCCGAGTTGCCCAACGCAGTCACTAAGACGACCACTGCGTGCTTCGAACCCTCTCTAGACTACATCGTGACCAAGATTCCTAAATGGGATCTCGCCAAGTTCAGCAACGAGGTCAACCGTGAAGTCGGTAGCGCTATGAAGAGCGTCGGTGAAGTTATGGCCATCGGCAGGACGTTCGAAGAGAGCTTGCAAAAAGCTATTCGTATGGTCGACCCCAGGTGGCAAGGCTTCGAAGTGGTCGGTGGATTGAAAAAACTGGAGGATGCGACCGAGTTGGAGCGAGCGCTGAAGCGGCCCACGGACATGCGACTTTTCGCCATCGCATATGCAATGTACAATAACAAGTACGGCGTACAGGAGATTCACGACTTGACAAAAATCGACAAGGTTCGTGTCATGCCGTGCCATCTATTCTTCGTTCTTAACGGTTTTCCCCATCCAGTGGTTCCTATACAAGGTCGAAAACATCGTCAATACCTCTCGAGCCCTCTCCTCTCTTGGCAATCTTTCTGCTGTTCCCCCTTCCCTTATACTAACTGCAAAGCGGCAAGGATTCTCGGACTCCCAAATCTCGTCACTTCTCAACAGCACGGAAAGCAAAGTACGCAACTTCCGTAAATCACAGGATCCCCCAATCACCCCATTTGTGAAACGGATCGACACATTGGCAGCCGAGTATCCCGCCCACACTAATTATCTCTACACGACATACAACGCATCTACCCACGATGTCACCTTTGATGATCACGGTACTATGGTGCTTGGCAGTGGTGTCTACCGTATCGGAAGCAGTGTCGAGTTCGATTGGTGCGCCGTCACCTGTGCTCGCAAGTTGCGGGAAATGGGCGATACTCTGAGCGAAGACGGCAAGAGTGTAGGCGGGAAGACAATCATGGTCAACTACAACCCCGAGACGGTCAGCACGGACTTTGACGAGGCGGACAGGTTGTACTTTGAGGAGTTGGGCTGGGAACGCGTGATGGATATCTACGAGTTGGAGGGCGCAAAGGGCGTTATCGTCAGCGTCGGAGGTCAGTCACTTTTAATTTTGTCAACGCAAAACTAACTAGAGCGACGACAGGCCAGCTACCACAGAACATCGCGCTTCGACTCAAGGAGAGTGGCGTTAATGTTCTCGGCACGGATCCCTCCCAGATCGACAATGCAGAAGATCGTCACAAATTCTCGAGTGTCCTCGACTCCATCGGTGTCGATCAACCCGACTGGGCCGAAGTCACATCCCTGGAAGGTGCCAAAGAGTTCGCAAACCGTGTCAGGTCAGTATACGTCAAGTCGTCTAGCAGTCCGTTGACGCAATGTCCACAGTTACCCTGTCCTCGTGCGGCCGTCCTACGTCCTTTCCGGGGCCGCGATGAACATTGTGCACGAAGGATCCGCGCTTTCACACACACTCACCGCTGCGTCCTCGGTTTCTCCTCTCCACCCCGTCGTCATCACAAAGTTCATCTCGAACGCCCAGGAAATTGACGTCGATGCGGTTGCTTATAAGGGTCAGCTTCTTGTCCATGCTGTCAGTGAACATGTCGAGAACGCAGGCGTTCATTCTGGCGATGCTACCCTCGTACTTCCCCCTTACACGCTGAGCGGGCGTGACCTTGACAGGTTGAAGGACATCGCGTCGCGAGTTGCTCGAGCGTTTGAAATTTCGGGGCCCTTCAATATGCAAGTGATTAAGAGACCCGCTTCCGAGGCTGGCGAGGAGGACGCGCTCAAGGTTATCGAATGCAACTTGCGTGCATCGCGTTCATTCCCGTTCGTCTCCAAAGTGTTGGGCCACAACTTTATCGAGACGGCGGCGGCTGCGATTACCGGGGTCAACGTGCCTAAGCCGGTTGATCTGATGAAGGAGAAACGGGACTATACAAGCATCAAAGTTGCACAGTTCTCTTGGACACGACTGGGTGGTGCTGATCCCTTCCTCGGCGTCGGTAGGTGCCTTTTTACTTTTTTTTCCCTCTCCCGTGTTTGATAACTATTGCCTTAGAAATGGCAAGTACGGGTGAAGTCGCTTCCTTTGGATCGGACGTCTACGAAGCCTACTGGGCATCGTTACTCTCTACGACTGGTTTCAAGCCTCCCCGCCCGCGTTCTGGTGTCCTCATCGGTGGCTCGCCCAAAACACCAGAGCTTCCGTTTATCGCCAAGACACTCCACTCGCTTGGGTTCAAACTCTATGTCTCCTCTCCCGCGATCGAGGCCGCCTTGACCACCATCCCCCACGTTACCTGCAAACGTATCTTTTTCCCCACGTCTGACAAGCGTCGTCTCCGCGAAGTGTTTGACGAGTACGAGATCCAATCGGTGATCAACCTCGCGCAGGGAAGGGGTAAAGGACGTGAGGACGAGGACTACGTCGCGCGTCGGAACGCGGTGGATTTCGGGTTGCCGTTGTTGAACGACGCCAAGTGTGCGGCGTTGTGGGTGGAGGCGTTGAGGCGGAAGATGGGGAGGGATGGAGAGGGGTTGATGGGTTATCGGGAGGGGAACGTGCCAAAGGAAGTAAGGAGCTGGAGGGAGTTTGTTGGGATAAAGGCGTGATCAGATGTGCTAGGTTGTAATATGTATCGGTCGACTTGTTGCGATGTGCTGGCACGACCTGGATGGTAATTGAAGCAACCGTCGTAAAGTGAATGCTGATGTGCAGGACGAATCCAGCGTTTCAAGGCGCCAAGTTCTGTTACTACGTAGGAGCACGCACAGCATGTAAAAATTCCCGTATACTCGCTGGCAACGTGAATCCACGTCAATTCAAACTTTGAATGTACTATATTACTGGCTACAACAAAAAGAAATTCCCCAGAATTGGCGCCTTCGATAAGCGCACCACGAAGCTCAACGTTCAGGCCACCAGAAACCGATGGATACGGCTGCGCGGGGGGGCTTGTGCATGCACAACGCGCGGTCGTCCAACTTAGCGCTCAGGACGGAAATGACGTCCACCATACTTGAGTAGCTCACCAAACCAGATCGCGGCCTAGAGCCTCCAAAGCAGACGGAATTACGATGAGGGATTTCCTTGCGACGGTGAAACAGATCTGTCAAATTAACTAACTAATCGCACGACTTTCTCGCACAGAAGGGAAGCAATCCCATAAATCTACCAAGCGCAAACTTTGATGGTTCATTTCAGCCGTTATCGTGTTACACATCTCCTTTACGCGCCCAGTCAGGATTTGGTGCAATGTACGTCACCTCAAAGTTAAGTGCCATCTGGGTGAGTTCGCCGTGCTGTTTCTTTCGCGCATTACGGTAGCCAGTCTCAATCTGGACCATTGTGACCCCGGTAAATTGGAACAGTAAGTTCGAAACACAAGTATGGTGTGTTGCTGCCGATTCACTGGATTGATTTGTAGCTCTATACAGCTGCTTCGAAGGGAGGACTCTCAGTTCGATTGCAATCAGATGGTTTACTAACGGCATGCCGGAATGTCTCAACCAGTCATTCACGGACTAGCGCTGGGCAAAAAAATATTCGGATTGACTCCGTCCTAGTATAAAATGGGGATGGGGTGTCCTTCACAGGAAATCACCAATACATCCCACGAGACACCCCCACTAGCCGCTATGGAACGAAAACCCATCAAGGTGTTCTCGAAGCTCTACGTGTTGGATCCGCGTCCAAGATTCTCTTTCCGCGTCGCTGCCAAACGATATTGGACTGAAGAATCTTTGCATGGTAAACGCGGGTCGCAAGGAGATGCGATTACGCTCATATTTGCCCATGCGACTGCATTCCACAAGGAGCATTGGGAACCCACTATCCAACGACTATTTGAGTATCAACACGCGCTCGGAATGGATGGTTTCCGGATTGAGGACATGTGGTCAATCGACGCGCCGAATCACGGCGACGCCGCTGTGCTGAACGAAGACGTACTTGCGTGGGGGTATAAGATATGTGAGCTACACCCTTTTGGACATGGTAAAATGATGACTAAATGATCGCCTTGCGCATTGACAAAGTTTCATGGGAAGACTATGCCCGAAGTATTCATGCATTCTTGACAGGATTAGGCCGCCCTACGGCTGTCGATTTCTCAATGCGAAAACTAGTTGCGGTCGGTCATTGTTACGGGGCTGTCTCACTGTAAGTCCAATAATCAACTTTA